>BLKR01002829.1:0-174890 GCA_011170035.1 Teleogryllus occipitalis
AAAATTTAGATGAACATATCCGAAGGCTCGAAGAGGTCGTTCAAAACTCAGACGGTTGGACAACAATAGGCAACACCGCAGAAACTTTCAACCGTCCATCCGCGAAAGCAAAACACAATCATCACAACCAATCATGACTCAAAACAGATTTGCTGTGTTAGATTATGACAATGATTTTCCATGCCTTCCCAATCCTCACTACCCCCTCCCATCATCGACACGTCCACCCACAAACCGACGCAAACAGGCTAGCAAGCGCAAAGAAACAAAGACACGTAGAGTTGCGCAACCTGGCCCACAAGTGAACAAGGACATTCCTACTGAGCCCACGAAAAAGGTACTGATTTTAGCAGACAGCCATGGGCGACAAATCTCCTCCCTGCTCAGTGGGAAACTCCCATCCAATTTCTCTGTCATGTGTGTGTTTAAACCTAACGGGAGGTTTGCCGACGTGATAAGTGAATTGGACACCCACACAAAAACTCTCACCAAACGGGATACAGTCATCATCATAGGAGGGCAGAATGACATCAATTTGGGTGGTCACTTTACACCTGAGCAACATGTTGAAAAACTACAACGTGCCGCCCAAAACACGAACATTGTAATCTCGACTCTGCCCTTCTGGTACAACAAACCAACACTGTGCAAAGAAATTAGACACGCAAACAACAAATTAAAACTGCATCTGAGAGGCACACATGTTAAATTATTTGAGCTTAACTTTCTCTCAGAAAAACACTTCACCCGACATGGTCTTCACTTGAACTGTGTCGGAAAACATGCACTCGGTAGCGAACTTGCCAAACACATCCTTACACCTCAGCAGTATCCTACCCAAGATTCATCCCCACCTACATCTCCTAGTTCTCTTCCATCCTCCGGAACCCCTTTGGACCCAATTACCTTATCCCCTGAACCTAATCCTTGTACTACCTCTCCCATTATTCATTCCCCTACATCTGTAACCCCTCCTTCCTCACCTCCTAACACTGCTGGGACACGATACTTCCTTCGACCACGCACTCGAGGTAAAAATGAGATAAATAAATAGCAACTAGAGTCAGATGCAGCAGAAAAGCATCCGTGTAGGTACATGAAAAATATTCAAATAATGCATCATAATGTGCACTCTCTTTCAAATAAAATTGAATTTATCGAGGCAGCATTAGAGTGTGATCTCAGTCAAATAGATGTTCTTTGCTTTACAGAACATTGGTTATTTCATAATGATCTAAACACACTCCAAATTCCTAGTTTTTACCTTGCAGGATCTTATTGTAGAGCAAGGGAATCAAATAAAGGCCCTGCTTACGGAGGTTCGTGTATTTATGTAAGAAATAATATTGATTCTACCTTGTCAGAATTCAATTTATATGCAGTTGAAAAAGTTTTTGAAATAACAGTTGTACATCTTACTACGCTCAAAATTATTTTACTTTGCATCTACAGATCTCCAACAAAGCAAGCTTTAGATTATTTCAATTTCGTAGAAAATCTAGAGATAACTCTGAACAAAATTAGTAATCTCTCTTTTAAATCCATTGTTGTATGTGGAGATTTCAATATTGATTTTCTGAGCGAATCCCACGAAAAAGAGCAGTTTCTCAATTTAATTCATTCTTTTAAATTAGATATTACAGTGAACGTACCTACACGGAATACTCTTAAATCACAAACAGCAATAGATCAAATTATAATTAACAAAACCACAACTAGATATGAAATAATAACGAATAATCTAGGTTACAGTGACCACGATGCACAAATTCTTACAATTACTAATAACATGAATACTGACACAATAAATAAACACGCATGTGCAGAGCATTTACTACAGTTAACATAAAGTTATTTACGGACTACTTGCTGAAAGAATCATGGGAGGCAGTTTATAACGCTATTGACACAAATGGAAAATATAATTTATTTTTCTCAAAGCTTTCATTTCTCTTTAACGCATGCTTTCCTATTAAAAAGAGAAAATTAAACATTTCACGAAAAAGTAATACTTGGATCACAAAAGGAATTAGAATATCGTGTAAAAATAAACGTACTCTCTACTTTATTTCTAAACGTCATGACGTATCTCAAGATTTCCTTATCTACTTTAAAAAATACAAAACATTGCTACGAAAAGTCATAAGGCAGGCTAAAATCATGAAAAACGATCAGGATATTTTGAACTCAAATAATAAAACAAAAGCAATGTGGAATATAATAAAAAATAATACCAAATCAACTAGAAAACCCGTAGAGAATGTTGTTTTAAAATATAACGATATAAATGTGAACGATCCGGCAACAGTGGCTAATCTCTTTAACCAATACTTTTCGAGAATTGCTGCCGATCTCACTAAGGGTCTTCAGCCACAAATTTCAAAAACAGACAGTTCACCAAAAATTTTAGACACAATGTTCGTTTCCGAAACTTCTTCCTATGAAATTCTCAAAATAATCGGTAAACTAAAAAATAAATATTCGTCCGGTTTAGATGAATTCCTGGATTCTTTGTTAAAGACTTGTGCGTATGCCATTATACACCCGTTAACTCACATATTTAATGCATCCTTATGCACTGGAACGTTTCCAGATATTTTCAAAACAGCTAAAATTAAGCCGCTCTTCAAAAAAGGCAACAAAAATGAAATTCAAAATTATCGGCCCATTTCTCTTCTATCAGTTTTTTCAAAAATATTAGAGAGACTTTTTACGTACGAATGGAAACCTTTCTCACTAAACACGACGCGCTTTCAGATTGCCAACATGGATTTAGAAAATCAAAATCAACGGAAACAGCTATATTTTCTTTTCTTAAAGATGTCGCCTCATCATTAGATCAAAACGAGGCACCTATTGGAATATTTTTAGATCTCTCAAAAGCTTTTGACGTCATTGATCATGACATTTTACTTTCCAAATTACCTTCATATGGAATTCGTGGTATTGCTCTAGATTGGTTATGTTCGTACCTTAAACAACGATCTCAGAGAGTTGAAATACCTTACTGGAATGATGGAACATTACGTACGCACCTTTCCGACTCTTTGCCCATTGCATGTGGAGTTCCGCAAGGATCGATTTTAGGCCCTATTCTGTTCCTACTTTACGTAAACGATATGCCCTCGACGATTCGAAACGGAAGAACGGTTCTCTTTGCGGATGATACGAACATCCTTTGCAATAAAAAAACCGTAAATAGTACAATATCAGATGTTTCAAATTGGTTCCGAAATAACAAATATATAGTAAACGAAAAGAAAACGGTTTTAATGCAGTTCTCCATTTCAAATAAACAATTCTGTGAAGTATTGAAAATGAACGGTGTACCATTGACTGATGTTAAGGCAACAAAAATTTTAGGTCTCTCAATTCAGTCAAACCTTAAATGGAACGTCCATTTAAATGAATTGAACACAAAATTAAGTTCATTATGCTACGCGTTCAGAATTCTTGCAAATTCAGTCAGCCTTCATACTGCTCGTTGTGTATACTTCGCGAATGTTCATTCCCGCCTGAGATATGGCATAATATTCTGGGGAAATACATCTTATAGCTCCCAGACTTTTAGATTACAAAAACGAATTGTACGAATAATAACCAAATCCCACCCACGTGATTCATGTAAGCCTCTCTTCATTAATCTAGGAATTCTACCATTACCGTGTCTTTTTATTTACGAATCAGTGGTTTTTGTAAAAAATGACTTGCTCAAGGGCGGGAATATTTTTCAGAAAATGCCGAAGTCTATTACTATAACACTCGACGTAGAAATCATATTCATCAGGTGACAGTATCAACAGCTCATTACAAAAAATTCACATACAATACATGTACATTATTTTACAACACTTTGCCAGATGACATTAAACGATTAAATTCAATAGAAAAGTTTAAATCACAAGTGAAATCGTTTCTGCTGCATAACTGTTTCTATACAATTAGAGACTATACTGAGCATCACAAGAAAAGTAACATTAATTTTAACAATGATACATAATGCATTATTTACCATTTGGACTGTATAAATAAGTATAAACAACCTGTAACAACTATTGTACTACAGCTTCCGGGTCAATGACCCCCATCTCGATCAGGTTTTTCGTCCAGTTTCCCTGATCCATGGAGCAAATGCTGAGATGGCCCCTTGTTTTGCTTCTGGACATAAATGTAACTTCATTTTCTGTGCACGTCTTCTAGAATTCAGTGGGAAATACAATTATTCAAATTATCGTTTCCATGTTGTCGCGGCAGGAAGTAATAAGAGCCAAAATTTATTGCTTATTTATCTTTGAAAATAGATTTCATTACATGGGAGTTTTTTTTTGTTGTTTTTTTCTCCCTTTCAAAATTCAAAATGTTATTGCTTATTTACCCTTGAAAATAGATTTTTTTACATGGGAGTTTTTTTTCTCCTTTTCAAAATTCAATATTTATTGCTTATTTACCCTTGAAAATAGATTTTTTTACATGGGAGTTTTTTTTCTCCCTTTCAAAATTCAAAATTTATTGCTTGTTTATCCTTGAAAATAGATTTTATTACATGGGAGTTTTTTTTTCTTTCTTTTTTTCTCCCTTTCAAAAATTCAAAATTTAAGTAGTATATGACTTAGTGTAGGGATCACAGAATTTTGAAAATGTGCGCACAATTCACTTGTCCCCATAGCACGTCATACGCAGTTTTTAACTGTTTTTTTGACGTAAAATAAATAAATAAAATAAATAAATAAATAAATAAATTAACACAATTCTTGAATGTCTGTCTTGATATCAAGATGTTTAGAAACTTTTTTCTACTTCTTTTAGCACCACACACTGATTTGCTAGTCTCCAGAAGCCGCTAGCGCATCCTTATGAGACATCCTGAGCATGTATACCTAGGGTAGTTTGCCATTGCTTTCCCTAGGGGCGCTAGCACGCCATTTTGACATTTGATTTGAACACCAGATGCTGGAGGCCAAGGTACAATATCCGCATTCTTATCCGGTAATTCAAATCGAAACTCTGATTGGTGCTAAATTTCTAGAATATTTAATTTCACCAGGATCGGCCAAGTGCCTTTCCTGCGATATGATTTATATGCCGACAAGCGTACGCATGCATGCTGTCGATTTTTGGCACCTCAAAATCCCCTGACTTTGACCGGGTTTGAAGCCGTGAAGTTGGGATCAGTAGTCCAACATGATAACCACTATACCATCAAAGCCGGGACTCTTTTCTACAAGACATTATATTCTCAAGTTCACCCCGTTAATGTTTTTTTAATGGCTACCTGTAGTATTTTTTCCCTGGCATTAATGGCAATCAACAAAACAAGTGAGTGTGTAAAGAAGAATTCACCTCCTCTCAAGCACTAATGATGTGGCAACACAGATGACTTTGCCGATAAAAAACCTACGTCCTTGGAATTTGTGCAAAATACACCATCTTCTAAATGAGATGAAGACCAAATTGACAGTTTTGAAAAAGTATGTCTGCGTAAGGTTTAGCTTATTTTTCTCACGCGTTAGACAATTGGACGCATCAATCGTCGGACCTACCGTCGGCTAGTGGGGTTTCCCCCTAACCAGGACTCTCCCACCAGCGCACGGTGTGACCAGATGGTGAAAACGTGGCCAAAACCTCAAATGGGTTCGAATTCATTTACTAACTTGTACATGGGGGTTTTCGAGGTCGCTGATTTCATATCGGATATCAAAATTACACAAAACAATATGGCGGATCCAATATGGCGACCGAAAATGTAATTAAGACACAACTTATACAAAACATAAGAAATTAATCATAAAACCTCTAACCGCAGTTATTTTCAATATGTGTTTACTTTATTTATAACTTATTGAATTACTCTATTCGTTTATATGAGTTATAGATCGTTATACGCATTTCTTATTAGTACAAAACCCCATGAACTCTTCGTGTATTTCACTATGACACTGTTCCGCGTCGAGATGCACACGCACATTGCAAATTAGTCATAAAACCTCAAATCGCAGATATATGCAATATAGGTTTTCTTTATTTATAATTTATAAAATTACTCCATTCATTTATATGAGTTATAAATCGTTATTCGCATTTCGTATTAGTACAAAACCCCATGAACTCTTTGTATATTTCACTATGATTCTGTTGCGCGGCGGGATGCACACGCACATAAATTAGTCATAAAACCTGAAACTGCATAAATTGGTAATACGTGTTTGGTTTATTTATAACTTATTGAATTATTCTATTCGTTTATACGAGTTATAAATCGTTATACGCATTTCTTATTTGTACAAAATGCTTTGAACAGAACTTTTCATATATTTCACTATGGCACAGTTCCGCGGCGAGTTGCACACGCACATAAGAAATTAGTCATAAAACCTAAAACTGCAGAAATTTGCAATAAGTGTTTGCTTCATTCAAAACTTATTTAAATACTCTATTCCACGAATAAAGTTATAAATCTTTATGCGCACTCATTATATTTGAAAAAAAATCGTGAACTAAATTCTCGATTAATTTTACTAATCAGGCTACCGCGGGGTACCTTCAAGGAAAATTGAAACAATCTCTACGATCACAGAAAGAAAATCTCGTTTATTAATTCACGTGTATTCGGAAGAATTAGTTAATTATCTATACAAATATATTTCGACGAACTGATAACATTCCATGCGAAATTATTTTACCAGTGCCACGACTCATTCATTCTTTACTAACTATTCAGTAAACCTTATTTGGCAGCTTCCGCGCGAAAAATGCATTTTTAGAAAGGTGATCAAGTAATCTTATAGCTGAATGCAATTTAAACAATTTATTATAAATGTTTCTTTCACTGAATTCTTTGAACGAATCACTTAATTTATCTAATGCAGCGTGTCGCAGAGATGTGTGTGCTCAGAAAAACAGTAGTTTATAAAACTTGAATATGCGTTTATACTCGGCCATACCTTATTAACTTCAGAGGTAATGTAATATTCTAATGACTAATATTCATAATCACAAGCAATTCACAATATTTGCCGGTACAGAACTTGAGAATGGAATGATTGTTAGTTTTAAGCCCCCGCTCAGTAATGCTGGTTGCCGCTACGAGATATACACTGTGATAGAAAATATTTCATAAGACACGAATCTGCAGCGAGACGCAGCCAAATTTTCTTTTAATTGAATGATTAATATACAAGCTAAATTGTCATTAAAATTTGCAGGTGTTATATTGCGTTATATATTACTTTTAGGCTAGTTAGATTTTATATCACATTGCATCGAATATAAATAATCGTAATCCATAGTAAATTAACATAATTTTTGTGTTACTTACCACCAACAGGGACATTCATAATTGCAAAACACAGTAAAAATAATTTTGTAGCGCGTTTTTATAACTATTGGAAAGCACAGCTTACTATCGCCTCTGACGCTAGAAGAGAACTGACCGTGTACTCCAACTTCAAACTTCCACTGCACGCAGCAGGTACAGGGATTATCCTTCATACTTTCACAACAGATGTGTGAAACATTCCTCTTTCAAGTGGAATGGTCGGAAACCCCCAAAATAAATTTTAATTTTTGAGGTTTTGGCCACGTTTTCGCCATCTGGTCACACCGTGCAGCGGGGCACCGCCCCAGTCGGAACAAGCTCTAAGCTCCCGACCTGTCTCCCGGAATATGTGGTAGTGTAGTGCATGTTAGTGTAAGTGTGTGTAAGGGGAGAGGATAGGACAAGGAAGAGGAAGGAAATATCGCGCGCAGATCGTGACCCAGTTGTTAGGGTACTGCTCCGGCATTCGCCTGCTGTTGATCGGAGAAACCACAGAAAACTACCGATCAGAGTAGCCGGCCGCTAGAATTCTCCTCCAGACAGCGACTGAATTCGACCTAGCTGAAAAGCTAGTGTCGAAAATCCTGCCGCCATAAGGACTCGTACCTAGGACCTCCCGGTCAGAGGCGCTGCAGTGACATCAGTTGATGCACTGTGTTACCGCTTCCCATAATTTTCTTCCAGATTACAATACATTCTCTTTGGAATTTTTATTCGAGAACCTAAACTATAAGTAAGAAACACATTGAATTCTTTTATCAAGATGCTTCAGTAAAATAGAATTTATAAATTTTATTAAACTATATAGAATAATTACAATTTAATGCATGAAACAACCACAATGCTATTATATTTATTTCGAAACAGTTGCGTGCGAAGGAAGGAGGAGGAATCCTTGGTAACGCCCAAGGTGACACTGAATCGACTGTCACGTGGCAAGGCGTCGCGGGCAGCGAGGTCGACGGCCTCCACACTTCACGGGAGCGTCCAAAAACAAATGGGAGCTGGCGGAGGCGGAGAGAGAGGCGATTAAAAGACGCATTTCACTGTCATTTCGGTAACCGGGGAACACCAATGAGGTAAGAGAGTCAACGATGAACCTCACAATGAAGTTCAATTGATGAAAAAAAATACTGATTTTAGGACTAACTAGTGGGAACCCGTCAAACTTTGTGGAGAGATCTGAGATAAATGTAAAATACTGTGCCTAGACTAATGTTCACAAAGCAAATTCTTAAATAGAAAGAAGAAAGAGCAATTTTCTCTTATTTAATGCTCATTTTTCATCTCTGCAAATATTCACTTCATGGACAGAATGATTATATATTATGCAGCACAAAATCAATTGTTTTATATTAACACTTACACAATTGAACACATGTGGCCCATTGATCAGGTGTCAATGTACTATGAGCACCGAATGAGACAGAACGCAGACTATAATTATCATGATGGATACTATTTTTGAAGTTTTTTGATGTCCTATGATCTCCTATGAACAACTGTTTCATTTCTACTGACATGTAGCTAGAAGGCAAACTTATTTCTCCATTTAAGCAACACAATGTAATCTGGTTTGCAGAATTTCTCTCACACAGGAAGTACACAGCAGAGCAATACAGACATTTCATAGATTAAGATCCAACAGTGAACGAAATTACTTCACTACTTCAGTAAAATCGAATAAAACCCACTGTCCTAATTTCTCTACAAAATATACCACAAAAACAAACTGATGCAAACACAGTCACCACCAAAGTGCAAATATTGTTCCTTGAACACAACCTAAACGAATTGTAAACAATACACGCATCAAGCGGCGAGGACGTACATCTATCGATATACTCATATCTATCGATATTGAAACAGTCTTTGGAAGAAAACAATTGACTACTCATAAGCGCACTATTAAAGAATTATTTATTTAATTAATTTACACCGCAAATGCTGGTGAATCAACACAAACAATAACTGATAACACATCTAGGGATCACATTCTTTCATTTAAAGGAAAAATAAATACAATCGGTGAAGTATAACCTCCAAACGAAGCCACGGCAGAATACCTTATTTAAAAAAAAATAGATGCTACATGTATTTGACAGTTAATACGTGCATTTCTGCTAGCTGATGTTGAAATATTTTCAGTTTTTGAGGTGTGGCAACGGCGAACTATTCCGCGGGGCCACAGATGGGCTACATCCTTCTTTTGAAACACTCCTACAACACTCACTAGGTTGAATCGAGTGTTATGTTCTCTGTGGGACACGTAAGTAAGACTCAAACATTTTTATGGGGAGGCGTGGCTGTAAGTGAAAGCCATTATTTTCATTTGCGCCTGGCCAGGATTTGTATATATCTGATAAGTGTTAAAAGACAAAATGAATACTTACGGGTAAGAAAAGTTCTAATAATAAAGTTCTAAAAGATGGAACAGTATCTCCTCAGCCATTGACTTAAATCACAGACAAGCAGACTCAAAAGGTTCAAGCAGATACAGTTACGTTTCTGATAGATCCCAACAGAAACATGCTGAGATAGACACAGGTAGTCCTAGATATATGTAGATAGACATAGACTCACAGACACTGCAGTTATTGATAAACGTAGCTAGGTATAGATATACAGACACAAAACAGGCAGGCAGAGGCATAGATAAATTCAGACATAGTAAACAGACTTAGGCCACACAGACTGTCTGTCGAGACATACGTACGCAGATACGAGCAGACAGACAGTGGTCAAGTAGGTTCACAGAGAATCAGAGCTCCATGACACCAAGTCAATATGAACTGACATACTGATAAAAAATAAGAAACGCAGAAGGGCCAACAGACGTTTAGAACAGTTTTGTCAAGAAACACCGATTCTGCGACGGTAATGTAAGTGGTATTCTAGCAGACATGATAGCAATAATACAATTGTTATTGATGGAAAATGGCAATTGTGTCACAGCTTACCTCCATTTTACATGGTTCCTCATTATTCATAAACCTAACATGATTCTACGATCTGACGAATCAGCGCGGAGTTATGATCTATGGTGATAGATTAGCGACGTATAGCACAATGAGATGTTCACATATTCGTGTCGTGCGTCGTAGGAGAAATAAACGTGCGCACAAACGCAACGGAGATTTGTGCAACTACCACAAAAAATGCTTATACTTGACTGGGAATCGAGCCAAGAACACCGAGGTGGATAGTTATGCAAAATGCAGGTAAAGTACATCACACATGAGAAAACAGCAAGGACAAAAGGGGTGGAATTGGTGAAGAAGGTAATGAATTTGGCCTTGACACAAGTTTCTCTGCTGTTAGAAGCAACGGAATACAGAAATAAAACTAGTTTCAGTTACAATAATGTCGAGTAAGGCGTAAGTAAGAATGATGCAGCGTGAGATCGTAAAAGCTAGTTCCTAGAGAAGAGAGTAAAAAACGTGTGAAATAAAGATTCTGATCCACAATACAAACTACTGAATTAATTCCGAACATCCTAACCCCACCAGCCTCTCCAGCAAAACGAAAAGCGACTTTTCCAGTACACTTGTGTTACTCTGACGAATATCTAAATTTTAAAAATATCTGCTACCTTCTTGAAATAAACACACTGGCAGCTTAAAAACCGATTTCTTGCATCACGCAATTCTTAATTCAAGTTTTAAAATGTATTTTCGAACAAAATTAAGAGATGAAAATAGTATCCACATTTGTAGACTTAAAAATGAGTTCACATATGCCTTGGGGTCGTGTACATTAGGAGAGAAATCGCTTGGAAGCAGACATCAACATTCCAATCGGCTAGACGCCTGCGACGGCGATGGCAACGAGGCGGAGATTGATTGATTGATTGATTTTTTCGTGTTTCCGGGCGCGTCAACTACTTCGGACATTATTCCCGTTAGTGTAGTGCATGTTATTTTTCTCAGGAGATCGCAGTGATCTTCCCCCGCTGGATGGCGAGATCCGGCGCCGACCTACCGTCGGCTAGTGGGGTTTCCCCCTAACCAGGACTCTCCCACCAGCGGGGCACCGCCCCAGTCGGAACAAGCCCTAAGCTCCCGACCGGTCTCCCGGAATATGTGGTAGTGTAGTGCATGTTAGTGTAGGTGTGTGTGTAAGGGGAGAGCATAGGACAAGGAAGAGGAAAGAAAGATCGCGCGCGGTCCGTGACCCGTTTCATAGGGTACTGCTCCGGCATTCGCCTGGTGTTGATCGGAGAAACCACGGAAAACTACCGATCAGGGCAGCCAGCCGCTAGATTTCTCCTCCAGACAGCGACTGAATTCGACCTAGCTGAAAAGCTAGTGTCGAAAATCCTGGAACCTAGGACCTCCCGGTTAGAGGCGCAGCAGTGACATCAGTTGATGCACTGAGCTACCGCTATCGGTACGAGGCGGAGAGATGGTGGCGGTGGCGAGCGGCGGTGGAGGAGTAGGTCGATGATGAGGATGACGAGGTGATGCAAGGGTGAGTGGCGAGTGGGAGAAGTGCAGGGAAGCTGCTAGCTGCGACGCGCCTGACTGGTTCAGTGGGACGCGGACCAGCACGAGGAGCAGTCGGGCTGCTGCAGCACAGCATCTCCGCGAGGTGAGAACTCTTCCGATGCGCTCGTACGTAGATGCGAAGGGAGTCCTATTTCATAGTTTTGTTGGTCGGAGGGGTAGGACACTAGGTTCATTTTTGGTCGAAATATGATTATTAGACAATCATAGGTCTCTTGTCCTCTATTCAGAGATCTACAACACATATCCTACATCAAGGATTGGCGGTGTTAAAGTGCGTTTAAATAAAATCGAGTCCAATTCCAAGTCGAATGTAAAAATATCTTAAAACTGCTCTCCTGTAAAATTTAGTAACTGTGACATAGTGACATATAACTCCCACCCACATAGCTATGAAAGTCATTAGAATATTATAGCGCAATTCACAGTAGCAGTTGATTTTTTTTTAAACAAAGGCGATTGCCCAATTTTATAATCAACCGATTCCGTTATTGGCGATAAAGACCTTGTGTCGTTCTAAGATTTTCGTTATATTACCCCCCTTATAAAAAACGTAAATAACAAATATATTTGCTCTGAATATAAGTACTCATACGTCATCTTTTGATTGAAATCATTTATTTCACTCGATTGTTCTTAATTGACAGCGATACGTAAAATACTTAACGCACGCCCGCCATTGATAGTGGTTTTTCATCTCTGTTGTTGCGTTATAGCAATATAACAGAAGAGTATTACCGAAACGCGTCATGGGACGGATTGCAATTCAGACAGCTAGGTTGTCAAGTGGTGAAAATCAAGGGGAGGGGTAGCGAGGGGGTTTTCAGGAGAGAAATTTATTTGAAAGTATTGCAACTGTAATTACAGAATTTTTGTGACGTTTTCGAGAACGTTTTCGAGAACGTTTTCGTACGCATTTTTTAATTAAACAGTTCAATCATGATTTGAAGTCCAGGACCAATCTAGAATGGTTTATTGTTGGATCTGAAATATTCAAAGGTCTCTAGAATGAAGAGTTAAATCGTAAGCATTTTTCTTTCTAATCTTTATCTCACTGACTGTAGGGAAAAAATAGTAATTTATTTGTAAGAAATACGATTAATACTCGTAAAAGTGCGGGCAGTAATAAGGTTTTTGTCTGCAAAAAACTATAAACCGCTAGAAATCTATCGGCAGCTTTGTGTAGTGTAGGGGGATAATATTATCGTCAATGGTGCATTTGATTTAAAAATGGCCGAACATATGTTGACGATAAAGAGTGAAGTGAAGGACCCAGCACACTAGCACAGTGACTGCCAAACGTGTTGAAAAAGTCGATACAAGAGCCCGAGAAAACAGAAGATTCACAATAACAGAACTCGCTTAGTTTTCCATATTCACGCCTAGACGCAATTAAAATCAGTATCCACGTTACTTTTATAAATAGGGTGAAAAAAACAGTAAGAATCATTCTTAAATGTAAACATTTGGAATTAGACAATTGGCGGTAAAAATCAACAAACAGTCCTTACATATCCTACAAATACTCAATTCGATGCATTGATCATAGACCGCAGACGTCATCCTCTGGTGGTGCGCAGCTAAACAACAGGCTATTTGACCACTTAAAAAAATCTTACATTGTTTATTCTATCACCCTATGCACATGATTTTGCTAATTTTCTCTGTGTTGCTTAAATAGCAACAAAAATAGATGACAAAGTTTAAATGAAGAAAAGACTGCCAAAACGCTATCTTTCGCAAGGTTCGTTTCACGTGGCTCTTCCGGCACCACATGCATGTAAACAAGCGACCAGAGAGTATTGTAGCCAGCAAGAGAATAAGCGGAGAAAGAGAGACAAAAGATTCTGGGTTTCGTTTTAAGACGTTGAAGAAAATGGTGTATTATGGTGTGCGGTGCCACTATGTGCAAATTCATCCATCGAAAACCCGGAAAAAATTGTTTGTTTCTGCGCCAAAGAACGCCAAAATGCGTAAGAAGTGGATGCAACTCGCATGTAGAAACCCGAGTAAAGTACCATTCAAATGCATTTTTCTGTGAAGATCATTTTAATGTAAATAAATGTTTTATATTTTATTCTATGAAATTTAATTATTATTATTATGTTTTACAGCGTATTTTTTAGGTTAGTATCAATATTCATCAATATAGAAATATCACACGAGGTACATTTGATTCTGATCAAGGATCAGAGAACAATTTTACTGAGATCTATTAATATTTCATGAACTTTAATGACATATTAGACAATGAGGTTCAATCGATTAATTATTGTCAATCAAAAATTAGAATAGTTTAATGATGTAGTCAGTAATACCAGTTTGATGGCAGGTTGTCCACTGTTTGGGAGTATTTAATGAAGATATGTTCCTGAAAGCTTCCATAATTTTATTTTTTAACAGTTACTATTGTACTACCCTTCAGGTACTTGAAATTGCAAATAAAAAGAAAATAATAATACGCCCTAAATTATGTTTGAAATAAAAAGTAATTCTGTTTTTATTAGAACAATGTAAGTAAATTAAATATTTGTAATGAATTTCAATATTTAACAGCTTATTAGCCGACATGATGCATCATGAAACAAATACAAACTTCAGTAAATTACCAACTTATCTTTATGGACCACATACCACTTTCTTGAAATAGAAGGAACAATGTCAATGTCAGTATAACTTGTTCTATGTATAAAAGCAGCTATTTGAAGGCGTCTGTAGATCAACATGATTAACATAATACATTACATAACTGCGTAATTTATACCACGTATTATTAGTCACTAATGGACGTAAATTTGTGGGTCATAAACTTCATTCTAGATAAACTCCAAATGAGACACTGCGTCGAAACGCAAATATTAGATCAGCAATAGAAGGAAACATAAAGATACTACATTAGTATGAAAGTATACTACAAGGTTGCCCATTTAGCCCAAGAGGCCGCATGCGGCCTGCGATACAATTTATTGCGGCCCTCGAAAGGTTATTGGTCAACAGTGAAAGTCCTTGCTTCCAAGCCAGGCTAGAACATCGCGCCTACTGCCCAAGTAATGTAAAAAGTATGGCCCGCGATCGTATTGAATCTTTTAGTTGTGGCCCTTGAGGTCTTGCAAGTTGGACACCCCTAGTACATTGGCACATACTTTCTCGTATTTCTTGAAACGACTACGCAACGTTAAGCTTCAAAGAGTCAATTTTTATCGATAAGTTATTGCTTGTTATTGGTTTCGAAGCGGATTTCTATAAACACAGCAATAAATAACCTGAATCGAGAGAACCATGGTTACGAAGGAAATACTAAAACAGTTAAACCTTCCTACATGTTTCCTTACGGAAAGAAATTATGATTGGCATTTATGAAAGGAAATTATTGGAGGGAATTGTGAGAGGGAAATATAAAAAGACAAACCGAAGGAAGTTAACATCTAGTTGATTACAACATAACTCAATCTGAATCATTAAAATAAGATTAAAAATAACATATTGCATGTACCACGGATGTTAACTGGTTTTAATAATCTCGGGCGACAAAAAGTTCCCCGGCTTTTTCTCGCCACTTGTTTACTAGAACCCTTAGAACGCGCTTAGTGCATGACCAACAAGTTCCAACCAGAAATTTTTTTCTCGCCGGAATTCAGCCTCCGGTTCCAAGGTTTAGCACGCCATCCACGTTACCCCTCGACCATCAGCTTCGCAGGCAAACACATCGTTCCCGACGCTTCACACACAAAGGTGAACATTCTCGTCTGCAACATTAAAACTAGTGGTGCTAAAACAGCACATACTTCCTCATCCCTAATTTTAAGCAAAATTACGAAAAAAGCATTAGAAATTGCACGTAATCTTATTTCAAAATCTATCTTCAAGGAACAGATTTCATTAAGACAAAAAATGTCTATCTTTAATATTTTAGCTGTAGGAAAACTCTTAGAAACTTACTTTGAACTTCTGAAACTTTGCAAAAGTTCAAAAGAGAGTTTCAAAGTATCTTTAATTTCAATTTTTGATAAATCGGGGGTGTCATCGAACGAACATAAGACCTGCACCATCCTCTTAAACGTCCTTCGCACTATCCAACAACAAAACGTAATAAAAAACGACGCAATTTTTTTTTTCAAATTTGGAAAATGTAAAGGACCCTCTTAAATTAAAATACCATTCTCAAATTCAAGAGAACGCGACATCAGCCAAATCGATTGAAGAATATCAATTTTGGAAATAACCCGATGAACAGTTTACCCGCTAGCGTTGTTCACAGTCAGTCATGTTGGGACCTATATGGTATCTCATATTCACTAATGATATACCAACATCAAACAATGTTGTAACAGTCAACTTCACCGGTGATACGGCAGTATTAGAATTCAGCGAAGATCGCAAAGCAGAATCAGAAGCAGAAGCACTAGAAACTAATTAAAAACAATAAACCAGTGGCTTTCTCGTTGGCACATTAAAATCAACGAAATAAAATCTAAACATGTGACCTTCGCTCTAAGAAAAGGTGACTGTTCAGCAATAACAATAAGCAATAAACACATCTCTCAAAATAATGAAGTTAAATACTTAGGTGCTCATTTGGATAGATGATTAACGTGGAAGGTCCATATAAACAAGAAAAGAACTAAGAATTAAAAAAAAGATTTATCTCAAGATTTATCAAGAATTATTACCTATGACTTATATTGACTATTTCACTTACGAGTTATTTCGATCCAACCAATATAGATTTATAAAAATGATTATAAACCAATCACAGAGGCCTAAAATCGAAAAGTTCATATGTATACTTTTGGCTACCGTCTTACCTCAGATGAAGTTCAAACGTTTAAAAAAAAAATATATTCCTTCCGCGAAAGAAACTGCAGTAATCAATATAGCGTGTGAAACAACGCACCAAAAAATATTTTTCTCTATACTAACATTATGTTCAAACTATTTAATAGATTTATTTCTTTTAATCCTGAAATATTCAAATCGAACTTCACTTATCTGAGACCTCTCAGAAAAGTCCGTTCGATGCTATACGACTCGCAATGGATAAATTTCAAACCGCCAGTAATATTACTTACGACGAATTACTTCAATGTAAATGCCGTGTGTCTCCTTGACGCATCTAGTATCGAGTTTATTTGAGACTCCAAATAATTCTGATGTTTCGTGAATACTTCCTCCGCTAACAATACTCGTCTGACTTCACATTGAGGGTGAAAGGTCGCAACGGGGTGCGCTATCGACTGGGGCAGGGGTAACCAGCTCCAGCATGACGCACGCGAGCACCACAGTGCCATGCGATGATTTGTTCCTAACCATTAAGAAAACTCATTTGAATAGATTCTCCGAATTCTTTAAAAACACTTATATTTTCTTGAAATCATATTGGACTCTCTTGAATTGAATGCAGTTTTTCATAACTAGTCCACAAATTTTTAGGTTTTAAAATATGCATTTTAGGTGCCTAAAATAGGTTCTTTCAGCATTTCAGTTAGGCTTTTCAAACGGTAGAATAGGTGCAAATAAAACATTACGAAAACCACACATTTTTTTTCAATTTATTACATATATTTCTGAAAGATAAAAACGTACATGAATATTACATAGAATCAGTATTGTATATTTTGAGGTAATACTAGTTTTGAGCAAGTTTAATTGTTTGTCCTCTAGTTAGAATTATTCGTACCGTATTTACCGTGTATTTACAATTATTATTTACTATAGAAATAAATCACTAATACTTTCGCCATTTTTTCAAGAGAAAATGAATGTCTCTCATCAGTAAAAATCACTTTTCTTTCGCGGATTATCAATCGCTTCATCTCAGAAGCGGACTTAGATTTTAGGAAGTAAGGAAGTACTCGTAGTGGCATGGAGACTCTTGTCGCAAGATCATTGTCCTGTATATTCATTTCTCGCTATCTTACAGATTAACACAATGTAAAATATCTTTGTCTATTGTGTCGACACAGAAGAAAAAAGTTAAAAGCAGCCCCAGACAAAAGAAATTAGGCAAATTAGTCTCATGTGTTGTTTTTAAAAGTAATAGGCATTGACGTTGAAATAGGCTTTTTTAAACCCTATAAAATTGACGGGGTTTAGTTCAAACAATTCTAAAATGTATAAATCATACTTAATTTAGTACAAGGTATTCAGGAAAAATATATTGAACTGAACTGAATTGAATGTGCCTTATTTTACGTGGCGAGACTCAGGCCATGAGGCCTGCTCTTCCGTCTGACCACGCAAATTTCGCTACGCTCCTTTCACCAACCATGGGAGAAAGAAGGTATTACTTGGGCGACGAAACAGGCGATTTGACTTTAGCTCAGAGGCATCATTTAGGCTTGAGGATCTTTTACATGCATTAAATCTACTAACATGGGACAGCCGGCTTTACTTTCCCTCCGAAGGAAGGCGTACGATTTTTTCGCCCTTAAACATTAAAGGCTTCGATCGGGTTTTATTGGAATATCCGCGGTCTATTAATGACGTTGTATACTTGGATTTTCGTAACGTGGCAGCTGTGGGTATTATCTTCAAAATGGAATATGACACGACTTTTTGCGTCTTTCTCGGTCCTGTCGCAAGATGTCGCATGGTCGCGACCGTATCAAGCAATGCTGCAGATCAAGCAACTCTAGCGGCACAACCGAGAAGGACGCGTGTCATATTCCATCTTGAAGATAGTACCCTCAGCTGCCACGTTAGGGATACCCAAGGATAGATCTCTAGACTGCACCAGTCACCAACACTGCAAGAACTACGCAGCCTCCTGCCATGAGACGTGTCTATGGTTTGGTTAGATACGCAAGAAAATAGGGGGAAATACGAAAACAGTTTCGATTTTGATTGAAAAATACAAATATTTGGTTATGTTAATCACACTATTCTCATAATACGCCTACCGACTGAATTAGATGCTGCTCTCTCCCAAATAAATATTTGCTATTTACGTGCTGCGTTATAGAATAGCAATTTTTTAAAATATTTTGGGCATGTAGCAAAGTATAATGATGTGTATCTGCATATGCTATAATGTGTTATTCAAGTATTTGCGAAGGTGTTTTTATAATATTTGATTCATTGCACTATCGCATGACAGTACTTTATTTGTTGATCTTCAGGAGTGTGCGAGTTACTTTTTGAAAAACTATTTTGTGTGGTTTTCTTGTGCAGCTTTTTTGCTGCTGGAGGCCACTACTTTAAACTAACGACCTGTGTGAATTCTAAGATGTGTTGTCTGGTTCAGGGACTTCATATAGTTTTTAAGTTGTCATCACGGTAACAAACCGTGTATTAAAAGGTCTTCCTCTTTTTCCTATTCCCTTTTGGCTTCCATTCAACCACCACCTTCGGGATTTACCCTTTAGTTACTCTTTGGATGCGGCAGAATTTACGTAATAATCTGTGTCGTAACAATTTTGATTACATCCTTATCTACCTTCATTCTTTCACAACGGAATCCTAATTATGGTTTATCCGTCAAAATCCCCAAAAGACGAAAGTCGAACGGGAAGAAATAAATTAAAAAAGAGTTTTATCTTATTTTCCATGAGTTAATTTATGTTATTCGGAGTGTATTTATTTGTTTATTTACTTGTGTACTTGTATATTTCCGGGAATATATCTGCATCATGCACGATAAGACATTCCCATACACAATTACTTCTGAGAATCACGGCCCTGGTATAAACAGAATTTGACACCCCTGACTTGCGAGATGCAGTTATACTCATTTGCCTCTCACCCGCTTCAGATCACGTGGCTTTGACGTTCGAACGGAGCTGGCGGCGGCGGCGGCAGAGGAGGAGTCGTCGTCTTAGTTCCCCGGCAGCTTCGCCCAGGGCATGGAGGCGGCGGCGTGTGCGGGCGGGGCGGCGGCGTGGGCGGCGGGGGCGGGCAGCTGCGCGGCCGCGGGGGCGTCGGGCGCCAGCGCCCTGCTCTTCGGCGCGCTGCTCGCGTCCCTCGCGAAGTCGCAGAACGACCTCCGCGACGACACCAGGTACCAGGGGCTCGCTTTTCCCAAGTCATTGCAGTTGGAAACTAACGCTAAGAGCGAGAGCTGCATAGCGACGAGTGCTGTAATGTGTTTTTAAGTATTATCTGAGAAGTTTCAAACAACGAAAGGAATTCGATAAGTCCATTGCACGAATAAAATAAATAAATCGATCAAATCGTATGAACATAATGTTAAAAAGATAAAAACATTTCTCGGTGCGTTATTTCAGACGCTCTATTTACTGCAGTTTCCTCCATAGAAGGAATATTTTTTTATTTTCTGAAGCATTCTATTTCAGCTGTGATAAAACGTTAGCGAAAAGTACACATGAGAACTTTACGATTTAGGCGGCCGTGATTGATTTACAACACTTAAAAAAACACATAGTAGTTAATTTTGACCACATATCGTGGTAGCATGCCACTAAATTACAGTGCTCTGTGTTCTCTTTATAATATACGATCATAATAGGACATATACTGCTATATAATTTTCTTTTATTATTTATTATTTATTTATTTATCGTCGCATCGACATCAAGGTCATTAGGGACCAAACAGATAAATACATTTTACAATTACAATGTGAAATTTAGAACAATATTCATCATCCAAAAATGTAAGAGAATGCAATACAAACGATACAATATAATTATTACAATACCTTCAATACAATACATACAATGCAAACAATCTAAGAATAATAAGTAGTTCATCTAAATGCTGTTGTAAATATTGATTTCCATAAAAAAACCGATAATTATCTTCTGATAATCTTTCGAGTTAAGAATGTTATCACGTCTGCCTTGTAATTGTTGTTTTGGCCTACTGCTTTTGTATAGGGGACAATGAACTAATATGTGTTTTACATTTAGAAGAACTTTACAATGGTCACAATTAGGAGCGTTTTTTCCAGTTATTAGTTGAATATGAGTTAATTTAGAATGTTCCGTTCACAATCTTGAATTAACAAGCTGATCTTTCTGTGAGAAGTCTTTGAATACTTTTAAGGTCGTTACAGGGGTGGTCATTTCTTCAACGATACCATTGAGGAGTGGGATCCAAGATAAAATGACGTTTCTTCCTGTGTTAGATCATAATACAGTTCATGAATTAAAATTGCCATTTCATTCTTAGGGTAGTTGCTGCTTTTAGTACATATTGCTTCGAGGGAACTGGAGAAGACAATGAACTTTTTGGAGTTTAGTGTTTTGAGTAGCTTGAAGGCTGCAAGCAGGGAGCATAATTCTGCTGCGGAGGTTTTAGCGTATGAATTTAGTTGGTGGTTTATTTGTATTTCTTGAGTAGTTACAATAGCAAAAGTTCCAATATTACTTTTGGTACCCTTAGAATATATTTTATAGTAGTCGGTGTATTCCAATCTTCTTTAGATGATATATGATCTTGTAAGTCATTTAGCGAGAGGTTAGTAGTGATCTCTGGAAGTTTCCAAGGAGGTATCAAGTAATTTCTTTTTTCCTCCAAGTTAACTTCCTTAAAATCAAGGTCAGAGAAAACTTTATGGGTTTTGGAATGTACAGGAATGTTATGAATTACATTGTGTTTACGGTAACATTGTGGATAAATATCAGGAAATATGATAGGGTTCTTGGATGTTGCTGCTTTGATGGCATATTTTAAGGTTAACAAGAGTCTTCGATGTGATAAGGTTGGCTCATTAGTTTCAATTAAGATACTTCCAATCGGGCTTGTATGGAAACATCCCGAACAAATTCGAAGAACTTTGTTATGAATTGCATCAAGCTTTGTGAGTTCTATGTTTGGCAGAATCCTAAATAACTGCTGTATAATCAATCTTCGAACGAATTATAGCTTTGTAGGTTAATAATAACATAGCTCTGTCTTCACCCCAATTTTAATGTGAAATACATTTCAGAATGCTTAACCTTCTTTTGCAGCCATCTGTTAAATTTTGAATATGAGTTTTCCATGACATTATGGAGTACAAAATACATTCCGAGTATTTTGACACTTTTGACAAAGCTGAAAGTTTGATTATCAAGTTTTAAAAAGGGTGTCTTTTCATTCTTATGTTTGGTAAATAAAATACATTGGGTTTTCGTGGCAGAAAATTTAAAGCCGGATCTAAGATACCATTCAGATAGTTGGTTTAGAGCAGTTTGCATGGCTTCTTGTGTGGAATTAATATTGGTACCTTTACACAGGATAGTGATGTTATTTGCATATTTCCTCGTGATCACAGGAAGTTGAATTGCTGCTTCAGCATCATTGATTGCCAAGAGAAATAAGGTTGCTCTGAGAACAGATACTTGAGGAATCCCATTATCTAATTTATTTGAATCAGATAAGGTGCCATTTACTCTTACTTGAATTTTTCTATCTTCTGTAAAGTTGGATATAAACTGAAAAATATTGTCCTTAATTCCAATTTCTTGTAGTTTTTGCAGAATGCGATGGGTCCAGACCATATCATAAGCTTTTCCGATATCTAGACATATTGCCAAAATATGTTGTTGAATTTTCTTTCTATTCGTCTATCTGTTTTAATTAACGATATTTAAAATTCTTATACTTCTCATTCTCTTTGTGTTTTACACTGATAACACTTAGTCTGGCTCCATAAAACAGCGACGAAGATAATGGTACAAAGATCATACATTGAACGTTTTATACGGTTAGAGTTACGTTTTAGTGCATTGGACGGACATCCAAAACGTTCCATTATCTTTCTCGGATGAAATGAAATCGTTTTCAGCAAAAGCATTCCGCAACCGCGATAAGAAACGCACATTTAAGCGAGCCGTCATTCATAATGAGAAAGGCTGATAATTAGACCATGAAAAGTCAGAAGAAATCTTAACATCCGACCCTCTTAAAAGAAAGAAAAAAACTTTAGGCCATGTCACCATTTATAATTTGCGCAAAAAAGAACGAGAAGAGATTAATTTCTCCTTGTTAAATAAAGAAGTCTTTTTCACGAAACCAGACTTATTTATTTGATGAAGATCCAACAGGGAGATATTCTGAACGCAATATGATGAGGGGCGTAAGACAAAGAACGTAAACTGCTAACACTAAATGTCGATCTGTTTGAGTGAAAACAAAATTATGGCGAAAATTCTTCTGTTCGACAATGCAAAATTAGCAACATATATGTATAAAACAATGAAAGGCAATACCATATGATATTATTATTATCGATATATTGATTATATTCATTATAATTATCGACATTTTAATCTCCAAATCTGTTGAAAAATGCGAGGACAGTAGAACTTACACTGACGACTCCTTAAACGCTCCAGTCACTGATTCCTAGGTGAGTAACAGAGCTTTCGAAGTAACGTTTGTTAAGGGACACGTCCTCTCCCTGACTCTCCTCTGTGAGAGGTTTTCTCAATTGGTCAAGCTACAGTTATCTGTCAAATCCACAACCTCATAGAATCGAGCCAAAAACATTCCTGACTACGAAGCACATGTTGAGGAATCGAAGCTGCCTAAGGAAGCCCACGCGTGCTTGAAACAAAACGACGTAAAATTCGATGAAAAATGTACATAAATGAGCTCACCAATGAAGTCCATGTGCGTTGTGTTCATAAAATACCGCGAAATTTGGAAGCAATTGCAGCTCACCTGTAAAAAATAAGAATACGTATTAGAGTAATACATTAAACAATTACACAGGATTGATCAGGAGAGAGAAGGTTTTGAGGTGTAAAACAATATCCTTTGTAAGTAAATGTAAGGCAACACAGAGGCACTATATTCAGAAAACAAAAAAGGGAAACGGGATATAAAACTGCAATTCACGTATTGTGAGCTACTAATATAAATTAATTATTTACGAAGGAACTGTGACTATATCTGTAGTTCCAGGACCTGCCTTAAAAGTCTTATAATTACCTTAGTAAATTAATTATAAAATAGAGATTAAATCCTTGAAATTTAACGTGGGATATGTCACACTGCGAGCTTCCATTTGTGGATATTAATAGCTCCATAGTTCATGAAAAATAAACTGGTTCAAAAAGTTTTGGCCTTGAACATCAATTTCAGATCACTAATTATCTCTTCAATTTTATTCGCCCAGGTACTACAGTTTATAACACTGATCAAAGTCCTAATTCCCATCCTGGAATTAAATACCAACAATCAAAAGATGTTATTCTATGTCCATACTTGGATTCTTCAAATTAAACCTCTTAAATTAGTAATAATACTAGAAATAAAAATATATTCTTTGGAATGTGCATGTTATGATATATCTAAACTTACGAAGATTTTAATTACATCCGAAAACCGCGTCTGCAGTTCCCTTCGACGTCTATTCAATACTGTATTGTATTCACATTACGATTTGTCATATGAATAATTATATGGATATATTCACAACTTTCAACGCATGAGTTAATAAATGCATAAACGGATTACAAACGTGCTTGAAGCTCTAGATGGACAAGGGTTCTCAGCATTATTGAAACGTATAAGTTAATTAAATGTAAAAAAAATATTACATTTTACTTTCTCACTCTTAAGAAGGAACTTCTTAAGAGTGAAGATAAAGTTAAGTAATGTTGTGCGAAAAAACGGTCGATTTTCGGCAGAAAAACTCTTATTGCAGGGTTCTAGAGAGAAAAAGTGGATAAATCCAGTTGCTAAATTTAGAAACATTTCCTCTAACATGTGGTATAGCCAGAATCCAAGTTGTATGGGCCATTGATACCAAAAAATCGATTGACGACAAAACGTTTGTCTGTACGTCTGTGAACAACGCTAGCAGCTAAACGGTTCAGGCAAATTTTTTCAAAATTGGTATTCCCCAATCGATCTAGCTGATGCCGCGGCCCCTTGAATTTGAAAATTATACTTTACTTTTGTGGTACTTTACTTGAACTCCCTGGGACATATTCAAAATTTTTAAATACCTCCATCGTTTTTTATTAAAGTTTGCTGTTGGACAGTGTAACGGACGTTTAAGAAAATGGTGCAGGTTTCACGTTCGTTTAAACCCTGATTTTTCGAAAATTGAAAAAATTCAAATTTTTTCAGCGTCTTCCTACAACAACAATTATGAAGATACATTTTTTCCTTAATTAAATATGTTCATCAAATAAGTAAATAAAAGATGTTGACTGGTGTCAATCTATTCTAGCTTAAGATCTTTTCGATCGCGCAGCGATCATCATCAGAGCTACCCGAAAAATTACATGAATGCATAAAATGTAAAAACAATTATTATATAAAAATTGTAAATAATTGGTATAATTTAAATTTTTATATTTTATGTTTTCCTGTAATTTTCTGGTTCCTGTAATGAACTGATTTTGCAGGAAATGATTGTAATATATTGTCAAATTCACGTAACACTAGTTCTTAAATAACTAAACTTCTCCTTCCATTATATTGCAATTTATTATGAGGTCCACCGGAGTCCCTGTTGGTGTTCTCGCGGGTACCGGAATAATATTGATAGCGACTGTTGATTGATTGATGATTCTGGGCACCTCAACTGCTAAGGTTAATAGTAACGTAAGTGTAGTACATGTTTTTATCGCGAGAGGAGGCGGACATCTTCTCCCGCTGGATGGCGAGATCTGGCACCGACCCACACGTTACCTAGTGTTGTACCCTACCAGGTACAAAACCAGCGAGGCACCGCCCCAGCCGGGACAAGCTCTAAGCTCCCGACCAGTCTCCCGGAATATGTGATAGTGTAGTGCATGTTAGTGTAAGTGTGTGTGTAAGGGGAGAGGATAGGACAAGGAATGGGAAGGACAGATCGCGCGCGGTCCGTGGCCCGTTTGATAGGGTACTGCTCCGGAATTTGCCTGCTATTGATGGGGGAAACCACGGAAAACTACCGATCAGAGCAGTCGTCCGCTAGAATTCTCCCCCAGACAGCGGCTGAATTCGACCTCACTATCGTGTCAAAAAGCCTGTATATGTCCGAACTCGAACCCTCAGGTCTGCACTGCAGTGGCATCAATTGATGCCCTGAGCTATCTACTCGACTGTTAAAAATCCCCCTCCCCACTAGATCCTCTGTGAGCGCAGGTACCCTTCGGACGCGATCAACTGCCTGCGCGAGCGCTACGACTTCGTCGTGGTGGGCGCGGGGTCTGCGGGGTCGGTGGTGGCGGCGCGCCTCTCCGAGAACCCCGACTGGTCCGTGCTGCTGCTGGAGGCAGGCGGGGACCCGCCCGCAGACTCGGACGTCCCGCCGCTCTTCCTGGCCCTGCAGAACACCCAAGTGGACTGGCAGTACCGCACGGAGCCCGACCCCAAGAGCTGTCGCAGTTTCAAGGACCAGCGCTGTAACTGGCCGCGAGGCAAGGTAAGCTTTTTAGCACATTTTCGGTCTGGAAATGACCGAGTTCACGAACATTTTACACGTTATTTATGCCAGACAGATTGGGAGGATGGGAGTAAGATTACGCAGAACAAGCGCCAACATTTTTTCAAAGTTTGTGAAGTGTACCGTAAGTAATAAATAAATTCAGTTCGTTGCACCTCTAAGAGAATATGAGATAAAACGTGAAATTTTGGATATGTAATTGAAAAATGGTAAATCTTTACGTGACTTTATTCTAAATGTCTGATATTTGATAATAAAAAATTAAAAAGTATTGAAGACGTCAAAATACAAAGAAGTTAATTCTCCCAATATGTTGACACAAAGGCGGCCAAAATTAATTCAAATTTGGCGTCATACTTAGAATTCAATCATTTATAACAATTCCTTGGTGCTAATTAAGAACAAAGGGTATACATTTTAAACGTCCCGCGTTGGACTTACAATTTTTTTTCTGTAAAAATCGCGGGCGGTCTTCCAGAAAGAAAGGCAACACATCTTCCGTATGAAACTCTTTAGAAGGACTGAAACTGCTTTGGAAATTTTGAACTGCTTTCAAAGACGCTCGCAAGATTGCGCCAGCTACTTTAAACGAGCGACAGACATCATTTCGTTTGTCAACATTCTGAGAATCCAACGCCGTTCCAAATAAGACGCGTTGGGATGTTTGAATACCGCAAAGCCTCACGCCGTGCTCATGAAAGGAGCGAAGGAAATGGAATCTAAAATGTCATGTTGATAGCGGTCCACCATACAGCAGTGCAGACTCCGTGAGCAGAGTTTGTGGCACGGAGCCGTGCTTGACACTGTATTACGCCCGAATTACGTTAGAAAACGATATTCTTTTCGCTCAGATGGGGTAAAACTGACAACATACTCAATACTCAATCATCCTTACGCTGAGGTAAACTAATAGTTCTTAAATAACTAAATAACTGTCTTTCAGAATTTTCCCTTGTGGCAAGGGTGGAAAAGGCGGCAGGAATGTTGTTGTCACCCGAAAAATCGTCTATTGCTCTCCCAAAAGTCTGATGCTCTTCCAAAAACAAATTATTTTGCAGCCTCAATACAATATAATGAAAACATTTCAAAATTAATTTGAATGGTTCACAGAGCATGAAAGTATATGGTGTAAAATGGCAATCACAAAACTTGAGTACGTTATTTACAGTTTCTGATGAACTAAATGATGTTCAAAGGACTAATTAGAGGTTTGCGATATAGTTAATAATACTTTCCCACGATATTGGTGGCAAATTTATGAAAATTCCTCTTTTTAAATTCTTTCTAAGGAATTTCCTTCACGCGTAATAACACGCATCTTCTTCTTCTTCTTCTTCTTCTTCTTCTATCAGATCTGCGACCCTCGTGGTTTTGTCTTGGCTTCTTTGATTATAACAGTCCAATTTTTTTCTATCTTCTGCTTTCCTTCGCCATCTCTTAACACTTAGGTTTCTCAAATTTTCCTCCACCTCATCATTCTATCTGGGTCTACCTCTTTCCTCTTCTACTGGTCTTACTCCCTGCGTATATCTTTCTAACAGCTCTCTCTTCATTCATGCAAATCTTAACTATTTAAATAGTTCATATTAGCTTTAAATAGTTTGTATAATTTAAATAGTTCGTATTAGCTTTAAATAGTTTGTATAGTTTAAATAGTTTGTATTAGCTTTAAATAGTTCTTCCTATTCTGCGTTGGTTCTGTTTCTCCAAATTTAATTTTCTTTGATCGGGCCAAATATTCTTCGTAAGATTATTCTCTCTCTTACACCGAGTAAGTTTGCTATTTTCTCATTTAGAATTCGTTTTACTACCGTGCTTTACCCCTAGCTTAATGATGGTGTTATATAATTTCAACTTAGCGGTATTTGAGGTTTTTCGGGTTTTAAAGATTTGGTAGAGTCAACCATAACATGTGTTACCTGCCGCTATACTCTTCTTAATGTCCTGCACGCATAACTTTATTCAATCGACAGTGACATTGCGGTTCACAGCACGAAACTATCTTTTCTCCAGGATTGATCTTGATAATGCCGATTCGATTTCCCAGCAAAAAAGACCTTTAGTATTTTGACAGGTCTTATGCGCAGGTTTCCAAAAAAATGTCTACTTGCTCTTATGTGTTCCCTCTTTGTAATAATAATAAAACTTTATAAGAAAGCAAATTGAAAAAGAAACTATGATTAAACATCAAAAACGTTATCATGAATGGAGAAAATACACGTGGGTGAGGGCATATGTTATGCACATTAGGTTTACGCATGAAATTAAGAAAATAAAGAAGCGAATCACATTACCTATCAGAAACGCGATAGTGCTAGAAATGATACCTCGTTCTGTTGTCACAACACACCTTATTTACCACGCGCAATCACACAGTTTAACTGCGGCACATACATAAAACATTAGGTGTAAGTCCAATGTCGTTAAATTTCAGAGTTGAATCTTAATGTGAATGCGATTACAAAACACTTACGTCATGCACAATAAGCAGCGCCGCATGGTTTTCTGACGCCGGTAGACGAGTCAAAATAACCCGACTTAAATATCGCAAATTCAAATTAACGCAAGTAATATTAGTACAAAATTACATCGTATATGACTGTAACTACTATTACAATAGAAAAAAATGTAATGGAACAAAACATATAAAAAAACTTACGTTGATATTATTAATGGCATTAATATTGCGATCGATACAAATTTGATGTGGTTGATGTTAACAGATAACAACAACGCATCTACGGCAAAGTTCATCTCGTCTAATTGGTTGCTCTAAATGTGCAACATTCTGCCAGTTAATTATTTTACAAGTCCTGAATTTTTGGGGCCACAGCGGTCATTACGATTGTTGTACATTTAAAATTAGATGGTTGAGTGATTGTTGTTTAAAATAATCGGCAATAACATCTTCATATGGTGCTTTTTTACAATCATTACGCATTTTCGAGGGGTCTTCCCACTACTCACATTTCCAGTTCTCACTTCTGTGGACACCAGTAGCACCCGTCTGCCCCCCAAAAACTTGACACCAAAAGCAATAACCCTATGGTATTTGGGAGAAAGGAATCAAGTCTTTTTTTGTGAAAATGGGAGTAATATTGCTTAAGTGGTTGCACATGACAAAATATAGAATCGAGCAAACAGAGTTTACTCAAAACAGTACTAACATCGTTGCTACATTAGTGTGTAATGATGGCATTAAACATAAAAGGTACTTTCATCTCATAATACGAGTACTTTCCACCCATCACCCCAAAAAACCTGACTTATATTCATTTGCACATTTTATTTTTAATATATTCTACTGCCGTTACGAAATATTAAATAATCGATCTGAATGACATCATACTTAAAACAATCCACTGCTTAATGCAAAAGTCGATTCTTAATATGATTGAAATATAATGAGTTCAATACAGAGGAAATATGCTCTGATATACAAAGAAAGCACTGAATTTTGTTTCGTTACCTCCACATGACTTATTCCCCACAACCCAGACTCCATCAAATTTTACTTTAGACAATGATATGCAGATTCCAACCATCCTTCATACCATCCCAGAATGCTCCAAGACATGAAAAAATACTCAAAAACCGCCCAAATTATGAACCTTGCAGTGAATATCTTGGACAACCGTCAAAACATCAGATGATTAAAACGATTCCATTGCCTAGATCTCAGCAATAGATTCGCAACTGTATAAATCATCTACAAACTAGAAACAAAGATGACAGGCTTTGTAATTATTGCAACAATCATTACAACATTGTAATTATTGCATAAAGTTAAAAACCATTGACTTGTAACTGCGAACTGAAACTTGAAACTGAAAAAACACTAAAAAATCAAATTATTTAGGCGGCGCCGCGGCACCCAAGTGAGGAGAAACATAAGGCCGTTGTGGTAATGGAGGGGAAAACGGCATTTCAAGAATACTATGAAGGAGGCGAGGTTGGCAGACACGATCTTGGAGAAATTAATGACGGTTACGAAGCAGACTTTTGTTTATGATTTTTTAATTTATTTGACTATTGCTATTTTTTCGATCTTTTGTAACCACCAGGTGATTTTGAAATTGTTAGTAGTGAACGTTTTTTTTATCCAGACATTATTGTCTGCAAGCAAATACTTAGATATTTTATGCATATTCTTGTTATTTCAATGACTGCTTCTGTAAACTAATAAAATATTGCAAACCGATTTTTACGTAATGACTTATAAATCAATCAAAAATTGGAAACTTTGTCTTCTATCAGTTATGTTGGCTGATCACTGTATGATACAACCCTGTCTCCCAATCTTCATGAAATGGCGCTAGAGCGGACGATGTAACCTTGACGTGTGAATGAGCATTGCTTAACGTCTTCTGTCCGCGGATGCTCCATTCGCCCGAAGAAACATTGTGTGTTTTTGTGTATTGCTTTTTCGAAAAGAAAACTCAGGTTAGCAGTTTCAGAGAAATCACATCTGCAAGCAGAAGCTTTCAACGCCCTTGCCCCAGATGTCATTTCCTCTAAAATTCCTGGAATGGATGCGAGGCTTTTCACCGAACGCAGAACTCCAGAGGATAGTCAGATGCGAACAGGTCGTGACGGAGATGTCAAAAGTAAGAGAGTTCTGGAAGAAATATTTGAACAGTTTTTATAGAAATATGGAGACGATGCGTTTTGTATACTTTGGGTGTATTTTGTTTGGCATGTTAAACGTGTGTTATAAATGTAGTATACAAAGAGAGACGATTTAGAGTGCAACATATTAAAACTGAGAAAATTCAAATAGAAATTCGAAATGAATATCATTAATATGTAATAATATAAAAAAAACATTGCCTATTTGAATTTTCGGGTTCTGAAGGAATTTTTTCAAGATGACTTCTTCGCTGTCCGGGTGACGCCGCGTGGTGGGCTGAGAGGCCGACGTTTCGCCTGACATGTCGCAGGCTTCCTCAGGGCATTGACATTGCGATGTTGATAACACCCGACACACCCGACACACGGAAGCCTACGCGTACATTTTTTCAAGATCCTACTGCTGGATATTTTAGAGCATGATAACTCTGAGCTACCCAATATGAACTTAAGTACCGGCAGCGTATAAATGACTCACAGTTCTCTGTGATGTGGTGCGTCATGTGACTGGCTCTGAAGAAATCAGCTTGCGAGGGTTTGTTTACTTTGTCACAACCAGCGTTCAGCGTTGCCGCTCATCTGACTCACATGAAGTCGCGGAGGCGATAAGGTTCGGCTTTGCGAAAGTAATGAAGAGGGAACGAATTTCTATGGTTTTGCATATTTTTGCTCGTTGCTTCATTGCATAGCTAAGTGAAATTTCTTGACTTTCGATTAGAATATGATGCTATTTAGATTAATATGTTAGTACATATTTGGCTGATTTTTCCTATTGGCGCAAATTCATGTAATTATAGGCACACATTTTGCATGTTTCCTTAAAATAGAGACTTATCTATAAAACGTTTCATCTTTTCATAGAATCTATTTATTTTTGAGCGTCTATTGATTCGAAAGAGCTTGTCACAGTTAGCTTTTTTTGTTTTCTATATATGATAAAATACTTGTGAACATGTACGATATTTCTTCACAATATTGTTTTAAGCAGTCAAAAAAATACAACAAAACATACAATATACTTCACTAATGTGAATACTGACTTCAATATTTCTCTCGACAAGAAAGGTAGATATTATATTGTTTGAACAAAAATGAATCTGTCATTTCAAGCACCCTTCTCCTAAATTTTATCAAGAAACTTTACAAGGGAAATGAAATATTGTTAATCTTAATTGCATATTAAAGTGCATTTTTTAGAATATTTAGGTCATAAATGCATATTTTTAAAAGCATATTTCAAGACTTTTTAGGGCATAAAATTCTCTCCCTAACACGTTATGAAGATGGGTCACAACCTGTCAGTAAGTTTTAATGTTTCGAGATTTAATTGATCTGTGATGCAGGTGGTGCCATGTGCGTAGTAATGTGTATCAACAACGCACTGAGCTGCCGATTCTGCAGATTGTACTACCGCCACCACTTTCCACGTAGGAACCTCAAAATGTGTGTGTGTGTGTGTGTGTGCGCGCGCGCGCGCGTGCGTAGGTGATGATTTGATTTGATTTGATTTTTTCGTTTTTCCGGACACGTCAACTGCTTTGGTCATTAGTCCCGTTAGTGTAGTGCATGTTTTTCTCTCTCGGGATATGCGCGGTGATCTTTCCCCGCTGGATGGCGAGATCCGGCGCCGACCTACCGTCGGCTAGGGGGGTTTCCCTCTAACCAGAACTCTCCCACCAGCGAGGCACCGCCCCAGTCGGGACAAGCTCTAAGCTGCCGACCGGTCTCCCGGAATATGTGGTAGTGTAGTGCATGTTAGTGTAAGTGTGTGTGTAAGGGGAGATGACAGAACAAGGAAGCGCGCGGTCCGTGGCCCGTTTGTTAGGGTACTGCTCCGGCATTCGCCTGGTGTTGATCGGAGAACCCACGGAAAACTACCGATCAGAGCAGCCGGCCGCTAGAATTCTCCTCCAGACAGCGACTGAATTCGACGTAGCTGACAAGCTAGTGTCGAAAATCCTGCCGCCGTGGGGAGTGGGAACCTAGGACCTCTCGGTCAGAGGAGCTGCAGTGACACCAGTTGATGCACTGAGCTACCGCTCACGGTCGTAGGTGATGGGCGGCACGAGCAGCATCAACGGGCAGATCTACATGCGCGGGCACAAGTGCGACTACGACGAGTGGGCGGCGCTGGGCAACGCCGGCTGGGCCTACGAGGACGTGCTGCCGCTCTTCAAGAAGTCGGAGAACCTGGAGGACGACGAGCTGTGGAGGGAGGACCCGCGGACGGCCCAATTCCACGGCAAGGGCGGGCCGCTCAACGTGCGCCCGCACGGCCTGCACTCCCCCGTCGGTACGGACCACATTCCTACTCTCTTGGATACGTAATGTAACGCAGCGCGCCTGGAATGTCTCTCCGAAGGGGCACCTTGCTGGTGAGAGTGCCAGCAACAGTATGTTGTAGTTGGTGTGTTGGTAGCACGAGCTGCAGCTTGTAAAAAGTAAATTGCGTATCCACCACAATCATAACAGATTCTGGGAGTTTTGGCCCCTTCACTTGTTTCCCAGGGATCTGGTTGCTACCAACATAAATGCAATTTTTAGTAGGAGGCCACGATTAGGTTGGTGAGACTACTTGCAACAGAAATTATGTTGGCAGCACGAGCTCCTGATTGTAACAAAAGAAATCGTAAATTCCGCACTCATCACAATCATAACAGATGCTGGAAGTGTTGTCCCTTCCGCTAGATTCCGAGTGATCCTGTTGAGTAAAATCCTCCTGGGGATTCAAGAATGTATCCCACGAATGTATCGAGGAGTACTATCCGACGCATGGGGCCCTACCAAGAGGTTGTCAGTGCTTTGTGGTCCGCAGGCGAGCTGCTGGTGGAGGCGGGCGTGGAGCTGGGCCACCGGCGGCTGCGTGACTTCAACGGCGCCGAGGCGTTCGGCACGGGCGCCATCCACGGCACGCTGGTGGGCGGCGAGCGCTGCAACGCCGCCAAGGCCTTCCTCAGGGACGCGCGCGCGCGCCGCAACCTGCACGTGGTCAAGCGCGCCCTCGCCACGCGCCTCCTCCTCGACCCGCTCACGCGGCGCGCGCGGGGCGTGCGCTTCCGGAGGCACGGCGAGGACGAGGACCGCGAGGTGCAGGTGAGCACGGGGCGAGGAATGGACTGGGAAGTGCAGCTAAGGACGGGGCAAGGACCGGGACGTGTCGGTGAGAACAGGGTGAGGACGAGAACTGGGAGGTGTAGGTGAGGAGAGGGTGAGGACGAGAACTGGGATGTGCAGAAGGGTACAGGGAGAGGAGGAGGACCGGGAGGTGCAGATGACAGGGCGAGGACCGGGAGGTGCAGGTGAGGACAATGGCGAGAACGGGGACCGGGGTGTGCAGCTGAGGACGGGGAAAGGAAGAGGTCCGGGAGGTGCAGGTGAGGACGGGCTGAAGGCGAGGATCGAGAGGTGCAATTGACAGGGCAAGGATCGTGAGATACAAGTAAGGAAAGGACGAGGACGAGGACCGGGAGGTGCAGCTGAGGACTTGGCGAGGATCGGGAGGTGCAGGTGAAGTTGGGGCAGTTTAGTGTACCACAACGAGTGTCCGGAATTGTTATGTCCGAAAACATGCCGATTCAATTCCGCTGATAGACTGAAAGAATCAATCTATTTGTGACAGACGTAATGAATGTACGCTAGACCGATGGTCATTGGTCTGTATTTAAGAAAAGGGTAGAATTGTAGAAACACCTATGCTGATATTTTCAGTTCTTTAATTTAATTCAGCTGACAACTGAGCGTTTCTGCAAGTAAGAACTATGTTTGAAATCTTGAGCATAGGCATTTTTTAAATGAAATTGTCATTGAACAACTGAATATTTGCAAATAAATATACATTTTTACATACTGAAAAACATTTTGTAGATTCGAGTAGGATCTAGTATTATTCTGCCTTTGCTGCGGGTGTTTTCCTTAAACGGTACTCTATATTAACTAACGAAAATATGAATAATCGAGATGTTCAACGATCGACAATATATTACTCGAGCTTTTTGTTGCTTTATGGTGCTTTACAACCGTATGTTCATGAAACTGCAGAAACATATTCGAGTGAGATCGTATCTGCACCTTTATTTTTCTTTCTGTTCCAAAAACGCTTCTTTAACCAAAACCAAACAACATTTGCAGGTTGATAAGGAAGTGATAGTGTCCGGGGGAGTAATCAACTCTCCTCAGCTGCTGATGCTGTCGGGCATCGGCCCCAGGGCGCACCTTGAGGCCCTGGGCATCCCCGTGGTGGCCGACCTGCCCGTGGGGGACAACCTGCAGGACCACTCCATCTACCCGGTGATCATCTCGCTGGACGACACGCCGCTCCTGGACCCCCTGGACCAGGCCTTCCTCTACCTCAAGAACCGCACTGGCCCGCTCTCGTCACTGGACGTCACCTCCATCACCACCTTCTTGCAGGTAGCCCTTGCGTTCACACACAAACGCTCCACCCTCAACAAATTGACCGCTCTCTTTCAGGTTCTCAGCGGTTAACAACATGATCACCATCCTTTAACTATCATACTTAACGCGCTCTTCTGTCAACGGCAAGCCCATAACCCCATTCCTTAGCTTCTCCATTCACACTCACATCTTACTTCGTAAGTCTTCACCTCCATCACCACCTTCTTGCAGATAGCACTTGCGTTCACACACAAACGCTCCACCCCCAACAAATTGACCGCTCTCTTTCAGGTTCTCGGTGGTTAACAACATGATGATCACCATCCTTTAACATACTTAACGCACTCTTCTGCCAACGGCAAGCCCATAACCACATTCTTAAGCGTTTCCATTCATACTCACATACTTACATTCCTAGTCATCACCTCCATCCCCACCTTCGTGTAGGGAGCCCTTGCATTCAGAAACGAAACCTCCATCACCAACAAATTTAGTGTTAACATCCCGACGCTCAGCCACTCGACGTTAACAACACGGCGATCATCACCTTCTTACGAGTTATCATAACCAAGGCGCTCTTCAGTCTAGTTCATCACGACATTCTTTAGTACTGCCATTCATCCACACATGCTTACTTCGTTAGCCATCATGTCGATTATCGCGATTACCACAAATGACGGGAGACCGGTCGGGGACTTACAACTTGTCGCGGCTGAGGCGGTGCCCCGCAGGTGGGCGATATCAGGTTGGGGAAAACCCCGTTAACCGACTGAAGGACGGCGCCGGATCACGTCATCCAGCGGGGGTCCAGATCACCACATCCTCTCGGCGAAAAACATGCACTACACTTACGGGACTACTGACCTCGTTAGGTGACGTGTCCAGAATCACCAACAACCAGCCAACCAACCTACGGTACTGAAGACTTTAGCAGTGGACGGGCCCGGAATCACTAAACACTCAACAATCTAGCGATAAAAACATGCACTACACCGACGGTACAGATGACGTTAAGGAGCCAACGCGGCGCGTGCGCAGGCGGGCGTGGCGGCGGGCGAGGAGGCGGCGGACGCGTGCCCCACGGGCCAGCTGCACTACTTCCTGTTCCCGCGCGGCGCCGCCGACGCCGTGGCGCTGCTGGCGCGCGACCTGGGGCTGCACGGGGAGGTGGCGCAGCAGCTGCACGAGCTCAACCGCAGGCGCCAGTTCGTGATGGTGACGCCCATCCTGCTGCGTCCGCGCAGCCGCGGCCGCGTGCGCCTGGCCAGCGCAGACCCGCGCGCGCCGCCCCGCATCGCTTCGGGCTACTTCCACGACGACCGCGACCGCGACGACCTCGTCCTGCTCATCGAGGTGAGTCTCCATTCTTCCTCGCTACGGAGTGATGCTGCCCAAATAAACGAATTTTCGGCAGAAATAAACTCTTATAGAGCTCTCTCTCTCTCTCCCTCTGTGTCTCTCTGTGTCTCTCTCTCTCTGTGTCTGTCTCTCTCTCTCTCTCTCTCTCTCTCTCTCTCTATGTCTCTCTCTCTGTGTGTCTCCTCTCTCTCTCTCTCTCTATATATATATATATATATATATATATATATATATATATATATATATAAGTTACGTAATGCTGCGCGAAAAAACGAATTTTCGACAGAAAAAACTCTTACGAGCCTAGGTAACGAAAAAGTGGATAAATCCAGATGCTAATTTTTTTTTAAACCTGTAACACGTGGTGTTTCCAGAAACCATGTTTTGTGGGTTCTTAATACCGAAAAATCGATTCACGGCAAAACGTCTGTGTTGATAGATGTTTACAATGACACCACCGTACAAGTGAGCCAACAATCATCCTCTTACTAATAACTTTCAGAATGTGCAGTTAGAGATTTATCTGATCGACCGATATTTTAATGTCCATTTTCGTTTCGTTAACGTACATTTTCGTTTCGTTAATGTACATTTTAGTTTCATTAACGTACATTTTCGTTTTGTTAATGTACATTTTAGTTTCGTTAATGTCCATTATCATTTCGTTAGTATCAAGTTCCGTTTCGTTAGTGTCAAGTTCCGTTTCGTTAGTGTCAAGTTCCGTTTCGTTAGTGTCAAGTTCCGTTTCGTTAGTGTCAAGTTCTGTTTCGTTAGTGTCAAGTTCCGTTTCGTTAGTGTCAAGTTCCGTTTCGTTAGTGTCAAGTTCCGTTTCGTTAGTGTCATGTTCCGTTTCGTCAATGTCATGTTCCGTTTCGTCAATGTCATGTTCCGTTTCGTCAATGTCATGTTCCGTTTCGTTAGTGTCAAGTTCCTTTTCGTTAATGTCAAGTTCCTTTTCGTTAATGTCAAGTTTCTTTTCGTTAATGTCAAGTTCCGTTCGGTTAATGTCAAGTTCCTTTTCGTTAATGTCAAGTTCCGTTTCGTTAACGTCAAGTTCCGTTTCGTTAATGTCAAGTTTCTTTTCGTTAATGTCAAGTTCCATTCGGTTAATGTCAAGTTCCTTTTCGTTAATGTCAAGTTCCGTTCGGTTAAGGTCAAGTTCCTTTTCGTTAATGTCAAGTTCCGTTTCGTTAACGTCAAGTTCCGTTTCGTTAATGTCAAGTTTCTTTTCGTTAATGTCAAGTTCCATTCGGTTAATGTCAAGTTCCTTTTCGTTAATGTCAAGTTCCGTTTTGTTAATGTCAAGTTCCGTTCCGTCCTAGGCCGCGGCGCGGCTGGCGTCGACGCGGGCGCTGGGCGGCCTCAACGCGCGCTTGGAGCCCATCGTGCCCGCCCCGTGCCGCGACCTGGCGTTCGGCTCGCGCGCCTTCTGGCGGTGCGCCGTGCCCGAGCTGGCCACCACCCTCTACCACCCGGTGGGCACGTGCAAGATGGCGCCGGCCGGCGACGCGGGCAGCGTGGTGGACGCGCGCCTGCGCGTGCGCGGCGTCGAGGGGCTGCGCGTGGCCGACGCCTCCGTCATGCCCGTCGTGCCCAGCGGCAACACCAACGCGCCCGCCATCATGGTGGGCGAGAAGGCGGCACACATGATCAAGGAGGACTGGAGCGGAGGGGGCCAAGCGGAGCAAGTGCGACGATGAAGAATCCTCGTTTGTAAATTGCACAAAATGTAAAAGAGATTAAAAAAATACACTTTTCCTTTTATGTACTACCAGTTCATATTTTCATCAATTCCTCATGTTTTGAAGGAACATAATATTTCTCACTATCAAATTTTGTCTGAAAAGGCTAATTAATACCTTCATTCATAAGTCAACATACTGAAGTAAAACTGCAGAAGTATAGATTTTTGAACTCAAGGGAACGAGTACAATATGTACATTTCCCATTTACGTCATGTACATTTTTTTAAAACTTGATGTTAAATAAACAAAACAAAACCGTTTCAAGCACTACCGCTGTTACCAGATTCATTGAAGGTTTTTCCGCAAATATTGTATATTCTTCCAGACGCTACCCTAACAAGAAACAGTGTTCTAATGTAAAATAAAATAATTGTTAATAATTTCCCCGTATCATGTTCCATGAAATAAAGTGATAAGCAAACTAAAATATCACTAGGCAATCAGTGAACTTTGAAAGGCTATTTAAATACAATCAATGCGAAATGTTACATTTCACGTTGGTACAAACTGTGCTTGGAAGCGTGTCATTTGACGTATTCTGGCACGCATCTGGTGTGGAGACCGAAACTTTGCGGCGCGCGGGGTTGGAGCTCAGCCACCACTCCCCGCTGTACCATCCAGAGGAGAGGGCAAGATAATTAGGCAAGGCCGACAATTAAAGGCGAACGAGAAGGCAGTCGAAGGGACCTAGGTGTAGAGATGTTTACACCGTGACACCACTGATCATTTCAACTTTAAGGAATTCGTATGTGAGAGAATCAGAGGGGCAGGCAGTCTGGGAAGTGAGGGGGGAGGGGCGACACATGCTTAGGGTCCAGCCGACTTGATGTTTTTTTGTAAAGAAGTTTTCATTTTTGCTGCTCAGAAAACGTACTTTTTGTTAACTTATAGTCTATATTTATATCACAAACAATTGATATATTGAATGAATGAACGAATGAATGAAGGAATGCCTTCATTAACGTGGCGAGACTCAGGCCATGAGGCCTGCTCTTCCGTGTGACCACTCAAATTTGGTTACGCTCCTTTCATCTACTGACTTCACTTATCCCCACCTTGAATGACTTTCGTCAGTAAAAAAAACTAGTAAAAGCTACATTTTTAATTGGAATCATCGACTTCTGGGAGTGGGAAGCCCCATATTTTCCCCTTCTCCTCTGCTCGCACCATTGGAAACGACTGATTGATTTTTTCGTGTTTCCGGGCGCGTCAACTGCTTCGGTCGTTAGTCCCGTTAGTGTAGTGCATGTTTTTCTCGGGAGATGGCGGTGATTTTCCCTCGCTAGATGGAGAGATCTGGCACCGACCTACCGTCGGCTAGTGGGGTTTCCCCCTAACCAGGACTCTCCCACCAGCGGGCCACCACCCCAGCCGGGACAAGCTCTAAACTCCCGACCGGTCTCCCGGAATATGTGGTAGTGTAGTGCATGGTAGTGTAAGTGAGTGTGTAAGGGGAGAGGATAGGACAAGGAAGAGGAAGGACAGAACACGCGCGGTCCGTGGCCCCTTTGGTAGGGTACTGCTCCGGCATTCGCCTGGTGTTGATCGGAGAAACCACGGAAAACTACCGATCAGAGCAGCCGGCCGCTAGAATTCTCCTCCAGACAGCGACTGAATTCGACCTAGCTAAAAAGCTAGTGTCGAAAATCCTGCCGCCGTGGGGAGTGGTAACCTAGGACCTCCCGGTTAGAGGCGCTGCAGTGGCATCAGTTGATGCACTGAGCTACCGCTCCCGGTACTGGAAAGGACTGATTAATTATTTTGTTTCTGGGTGCGACAACTGCTATCGTCAATAGGTCACGCAAGTGGACATCGTGTTACATCGCGAAAGGTGGTAAGTCTTCCTTCCTCGCGTGTGAACCGACTTCGACCAACATGCCGGGTAGAGATATCTTCCTTTCCCCCTCTATATGTCTACGCCAATGGGCTTCGCCTCTGCCGTGACAATCTCGAAGTTACAGACTGGTCTCCCGATATCAGTGTATCTCATGTAAGTATAAGTGTGTGTGTGTAAGGGGAGTGGAGAAAACATGCATAAGGATCGCGCGCGTGGCCCGTTTTTTAGGATACTGCCCTAGCATTTACTTGCTATTGATCACAGAAGCCACGTAAAACTGATTAGAGAAGCTGGCGGATAGAATTCTCCTACAGATGTTGCATTCGACCTAGCTAACCAGCGATGTTCTAAAATCCGCTAGTTGTATTTTCCGGCAAGAGTAGTTAGTATGTGAAAAGAAAATACATTAAATAAATACAAATATAATTTTCAAGCATTATTATCTAATACTTGTATTATATTATGATCCGTGTCAGATTAATAGTAACAGTTTCAGTAAGAGCAATTTCCCAAAACATATTTCTATAAAATGTTGTCTTTACAATAAACTAATTCTCCTCCAATAAAAAGAAATCGTTTCTTCCCATTTTCGATTTTGGTTAAAACAAATGTGCGACCTAAAATGTTACTTGTGTACTATGAGCCCAATTGGTTTCAATGTTCCATGCGAGACATGTCAAACCACGCCCGCACGAGCTACTTGCCCGCCTGGGGAGCCCGGCGCTCCTTCGGGCACGGGCAACTTCCCCTGACTCCGCACTCATTTCCCCTTAAAATCCTCAGAGCTACCATAGACTCTAGATCAGACACGTCAAACAGAGCCCGCACGAGCTACTTGCCCGCCTGGGGAGCCCAGCGCTCCTATGGGCATGGGCAACTTCCCCTGACTCCACACTCATTTCCCCTTAAAATCCAGAAAGGGGTGGACATGCGCAAGCTGAAGCGGCGCGAGGCGGTGAATAGTGACTTCGTACGAAAATGTTTCCCATATTTTTTTCTATCAAATAACCGAGAATTTTACTTTGTTCCTTTTCTTCATTGTTTATTAGTAATTGGTGTTTATTTTATTACTAAATTATCTTTCATATAACATCTTTGCTGCTAAGTGACAGGAATATGCTTTAAATGGAGAATTATTTCCTTGAGAAGAAATAAAAAAGGACATTCCCACAATTCCCGCATTCCCACAATTATTTCCTTATTTTTGTTTTGTGTTGGGTTATTAAATCATTTAGTTAATCATTTAGTTAGTATTTTGCAATAATGTGAAATAAATGAACAAGTTTCCGGAAGTTAACAGACACGAATACGAACCGTCAATTCTTCTGTTAGACATTTTAACCTGAACGTAGACATTTCATACTTTTATCACCCTTAAGTAAACAGGAATACAAAATAATGATACTTTTGATTCAATTTTTTTTTCAATTGAGAATTTGAAATTGAACGGGTTTATTATTTTTTACGTCAAAAAAACGTTAAAACTGTGTATGACGTGATATGGGAAGAAGTGAATTCTGTGCATGTTTTCAAATTTTTGTGATCCCTACACTAAGTAATATACTACTTGAATTTTGAATTAAAAAAAGCGCTCCTATGTAATAAAATATATTTTCATGGATAAATAAGAAGTAAATTTTGGGCTCTTATCCATGATGTCCTTCGTCAAGGAAAAATACTTCCTGCCGTGACAACATGTAAACGATTATATGAATAACTATATTTCCCACTGAATTATAGAAGTTGTGCACAGATAATGATGCTACATTTATGTGCAGAAGCAAAACAAGGGGTCATCTAAGCATTTGCTCAATGGATCAGGGAAACTGGACGAAAAACCTGATCGAGATGGTGGAGGGGAGGATTATTTCAATTTAATGCACCATCTCTTGCCTTAAAGAGCAAATGGGATTTAATATAGCTAACTTTTGACAATAACTGTCAAGTAACTTCTCCCAAAGATCGTGGGCCAGGTATTCAATGACGTACCGCCATTCCGGGACAATTTGTATCACCCTTACTTTTAAATTTCGCGCCAATTCATCTGGATGCTTTACCCATAAGTCTCTAGAAAGCTTGTCACCTTGCCCGCGACCCTGACATGCCTGTTCTACACGAAATCCGAAGGCTGCTGTAGATCAAACGAATCGAAGAAACTCTCTTTGAAACCATGATTTAAGGCCCTAGGACACACCGTTTCCGAGTGTTTTACGACCGAATCTAAAATCTCTTTCTCTACGTCTACTTCAGAATGTGTACATTTTTGCACGTTATCAGATACAGTAATAATGCCGGTTCCACAATTACCACGAGTAGCTAACTCGGTATATTCAACAAGATGCTTTGTATTCTACACCAAGAGACCATGAAATGCATCGAAATAAAACGTACCCAAAATTGATCTTTAAGCTACTAGAAGAGAAGCGTTACCTTAAAAGAGTATGTGAAAAAACACATCATCCTAACGATAAAACAAATTTAAATCGAGCCAACCAAAATCTTCGCCGCAAACTTCAAGAACTAAAAGACACAGAAATTAAATATTTTCTTCAAGAACTGTCGCTAACAAAGGTAGCTGATTACTCCCTGCACAAGACGTTAAAGATAATAAAGAAACCAGTACAACAAATACCTCCAATCATAATACCAGACAAAACGTGGTGTTATATCACAAGAAGATAAAGTGAACGCGTTTGCCAAATAATTCCAAGACGTATTCAAGCCCAATACCTCGAATCAATCACCAGAAAAATAATAAATCACGGACTTTCCCGCACCCCCAATACAATTGTCATCTACAATAAAGCTATTTACATCCAAGGAAATCAAGAAACTACCAAGAAGCTACTCGCAACAAAGTATCTGGATTCGATCTCATAACAACTGAGATCCTTCAAACCATAACCAGAAAATCAATAGCACTTATTTCCGCAAATTATAGTTTTTCGAAAACTCGAGAATGATCCCCATCATCTGACTTCCTACGTTCCATCAGCACGTTACCGATTCCTTCGAAAGTGAATGGGAAACTCATCCTGAAATGAATACTACCAATCTTAAAAGAAAACGACTTTTTCAGATCCTCAATTTGGATTACCACAACAACATTCAACAATTGAACAATTTTACAAGAATAGTAAAAGTGATCATTGAAGACTGAAAATAGAAGATATTTTTCAGCAGTATTTCTAGTTGTGACAAATCTTTGACAAACTACAACATCAAGGGCTGTTGTATAAAATCAAGAAAATATTTTCATCCCATGTCTCACCCTTGTCAAATCCTATTTAACAAATAGATTCTTCCAAGTACAATAAGAAACAGTCATGTCCTCATTTGGACCAAGAGAAGCCGGAGTCCCTCCAGGAAGTGTGTTGGGACCTATATTGTATCTCAAATTCACTAATGATATACCAACATCAAACAATGTTGTAACAGCCACCTTCGCCGATGATACGTCAGTACCATCCAACGAAGATCACAAAGCAGCATCACAAGCACTAGAAAACCTCTTGAAAACAATAAACAGATCCCTTAAAGTAATGAAGTTAATACTTAGGTGTTCATTTGGGTAGAAGATCAAAGTGAAAGGTCCTTATAAAAGAAAAGAACTAGAGTAAAAAACTAAAAACTACCAATGACTTATCTGTAAACACTCCCAACTATTATTGTCAAACAAAATACTTATATATACAAGTAAGTATCTTACAACCCATATGAACTTACGGCATTCAACTTTGGGGCTCAGTCAGTGTCTCCAACATCGAAATTCTTCAGCGATTCCAGTCAAAATATCTTTGATCAGTAGCAATCGCACCTTGGTATGTCAGCAATGAAGCACTGCACAACGACCTTCAAATCAAGATCACCAAAGAAGAAATAACGTGACAGATAGAACAGATAAGACAGATAGAAGTTTGGTCTTTAATTTTTCTATATCATGGACCCATAAAACGTTGATTCTGACAACACAAAGTATTAGAGGAAGTGATTTAGTATATATAGGGACAAGATTTACACACTTTTTCTTCACAGGAGCCGACAATACGTTTTTTCCTGTAAAAAAGTCGCAGGTTTTGCCCGCAGTATTAAATACTTTTTCATTACTACGTAGTAGGTTTACGAGAGAAAGTAAAATAAACTGAAGTTGTCTATACCTAAAAAGCAATACCTGACAAAAACAAATTACTGTGATGGTATAAGAGGCATATTTCCATACGAATCACGACTGATATCCTCGAAAATAATGCACGACAGGCTGCGATGTTTTCTTTCGCCTGGTACAGGTATTCCGTGCAATTACACCACGTTATCCAAAAGCTTTTTGTGTTCTAGATTTATATGCGAGAATTTTACACATTTATATACACGGGAAAGCATTGATCCCTTACTTCCCCTTTCTGCACAAAATGTTATCTTGCAGAACACAAAACGTTATTACTTTTCTTGAAATGACGCCCTAACAATGATTAGACTCGAGTATGAACTTCAAACACAAGACTATAGATTCAAGCAAACCATGGCCACAACAAGGCGGGTCATACTAGCTGGCATACAACACAATAAGCAACTTACATTAGTATACGGCAATTAGCGGCACAATAGTCATTGTGGCGATGTGAAAATTTACCTTATCTCTTCTTCTGATTATACTCTAAAATGTGAAAAAATTAAAAGTTCTAATTTCCAGAGCGATTACAGAATATTAATCCACATCACCGAGCATTTGAACAAATCCGCATGGATAATTGTAGTAAAAAAAAGCAGGAATACAAAAAGCACTCAAAGAAATTTCCAGTTAGCATTAAAATCAAACCACTGAACTTCAAAAAGAAATTGATTGTTTTAACACGTTTTTGCAAACTCTAATTTTGGAGCAAAATAATAAGAATTGTCTTTTCATGAAGAAAAATGTATGCCGAATTTCATGTCCGAAAAATACCACGCACTAATATTTTCAGCTAAATTCTAAACGAACTTTGCGAGCAAAGGAACGGAGAATAGCTTCAAGAAACATGTATCTACTTAAAGTTTCCGATCGCGTATCATCACTGATGTGCCATCATCACGTGACTAACCGAGACCTTGGCGCTGCCGTTACAGCGTACGAGACAGGCCGACCTTCAGTAGCAAAGAAGTTGCAGAACGACGCACACGGCTGGCCGGTGCATACTAAGATACGCGCTGTGCGCTTCAGGTTAGGAAGACTCACGACGTAGCTCACCTCACACCGAGGACACACCGACTGCGATATTGTGACACAGGTGCGTATTGGATACGAGTGCGGCAGTAAGACTTTTTGCCTTATATCATTTAAAATAGGGAATTATATTTTATTTTTTTATTTTTGTTTATGAAAATGTCCTTTCAACATTTTCAAATTATTTGTATTAGGTATTACATTCAATAAATACACATTTAGTACTTTTGATCAAACGATTACTTAATATCTGCAGTAATTAATCTCATTATATAATTGAAAATGACTTAAATTCGTTCTGAATGTTTTGCCTCATCAGCAACATTTAATTCGGCCAGTTGGTTACATATTCCTTTAGTCAAAAGCAAATCTTTTAAAACACTGATATTGTCTTTTTCTGAGACGTTCAGGGCAGGATAAAATAAATTTTTAAAAAATTTCTTTGAATAATTCACCACAGTTCTCACTTATTTCAATTTGATTAACTTTCCTTCATCCATAATACATTTTGAATATGCATACAGTGTGTTAAAGTATTCAAGCACAAAAAATAAGAATATTTATTTAAATTAATAAAACAAGTTTCTTATGACCATCTGAAAATAATAAATAATTCCTCCCTAAAGGGAACAACAAAACCGATCTTAACATCTAAATTAAAACGACAGCAATTCAATGGCATAATCCATAGCTTTAAATTCAAGAGATATTCGCAAAATTAAGGGCCTAGATTTCGTCCAGAAATATGGACAATTCTAGAACATTTGTGGAATAACTCACTCGGCTATTAACCAATAACTGCAAACCAAAATAGCGACGATGGCAAGTTCATTTAAATGCAAATGAAACAGCTGTTACGAGTCTTATCAAGGGTGTTAGATAGCAATTGTGTTGTTACCTGACACCCCGGTTTATCAACAGTTGATAACAAAGCTCATCAGATCATTCAAACTTTGAAAAGTTGTCATTAGTAGGATTCAAACTCGCACAATAAACATTTTTTGAACAATTACATCGCTGATAAATGACGGTGAGCTGAAACAAGAAGCTACAAATAGTGCAGTCAATGGGGAGCCAAGAGGGGTCTTCCTTGCAAAAGGTGAGGTAGAAGATTTGATTTTTTTATTTTGTTTATATTGTTATTAGTAAAAAAACCCTAAGTTTTTCACCTCGAAATACTTCGGGAAAAGTTTTGGTAACAAACAAAACAAAACAAACTTCGGGATTTTTTTTAATTTTTGTGTAATACCTTTTTAATGGTTGAACTTAGCGCAAAAACAGTTATGAACAATTTTAAAGATCGTAAAAGTTTCTACAAATTTGCTTTATAAATAATTTTTTTTCAAGCAAATAGTAAGAGAGCTACGATATTTTAAAATTTCACCAAATTTTCTTTTTTATTCTCAAGTACCCCAGAATTACTACTAGTCTCTCTAATGTAGTATTTTTGAATTCCTAACATCATTATAAATAAGAAGCGATTATATATTAATGTTTTGAATACTTACAGAGGTTACACCCGCGTTTGAAAGTTCTGGTTAGAGTGACTCTCGGCCTATACGTTCTGCCCACTAACACGATTTACTTTCATTAAAATAATTTCAATATAATAAAATGACGTTCGTTATTTAGTTCTTCTAATTATTATTGTTATAATAATAATAATAACAATAATAATAAGTAAGAAAATAACAGTCAGTGAATTCCCAGGATGTTTTGCTGGTCGGCACACGATTGATTGAAACATCAAGAATAACATTCGTTCGTGTCTTGTCTCTGCGAGATCGACCGTGCCAAGGTCAGTAAAGGTCAGGTGAATGTTCCTACACATAGTGCAGAGAGTGAAAAATTAGTAGTAATAATAATAATAATAATAATAATAATGACAATAATAATAATAATAATATTAATAATAATAATATTAATAATAATAATAATAATAATATTAATAATAATAATAATAATAATAATAATAATAATAATAATAATAATAATAATAATAATAATAATAATAATAATAATAATAATAATAATAATAATGCTTCAAGAAGGAAAACCCGTATTTAGTGGTAATATATCACTATGGCGCGTTTCATAATTATCTCAATATATTATTTTTTATGAAAGGACATTATGAAGATTATTTACATTTATACACATTTTGACGTCTTAAATATCGGCTACGCCTTATCCCCTGTATCGCTACTAATAGCACTTCTACATCCCTGCTATATCACTGGTTTCCCTCACGATCCTTTTGCAACGGGAAGTTCTCAATGAACAACGTTACCAATAATTAACGTTTAAGTAAGCATATCGGGAGTGTGTCTTGTATGTGAAGGGAGTTTGGACGAAGGTGATGTGGTCGTGGTGAAGAAGAAAGGAGTCGTGTCAATTCAAAAATTGTTCTTGTGGGAAGGTGTGACTTTCTAAACCTTGTCATGTGAAGTATGTTAATCCAAAATTGATTTCTTCGCCAACTTGAAAGGAAAGTGAGGAGTCTCAGCCTGGTATATAAACAGCTCTTAGATCACATAATAGATACTATTTCAAAGCCTATTATTTCCTATGTGGGAAAGAGATTGCGACTGAGTTTATGGACTTACAAAAAGGACTGTCCTACACAAACAAAACTTGAGTGTACAACAGCGGGCTCCTCTGATCTGGGGTCAGCAGAACGCGGGGCCATCCGCGACAACACATACAAAGTCAAGGGACAAACAGCCATGCCCAAGGCGGGACTCGAACCCGCGACCCTTCGAACCGAGGTGCTGAGTTGGTACTCGCCCTTAGCCACCTGGTCCATCCGGGTCGGCCTGATACTATTTACTTTCGAAAAATAATATATAATGCCAATTTGTAGAAAATTTTACGATCTTTAAAATGGTACATAACTATTTTTCCTTTAGGACTGGCCATTAAAAAGTTATTACGCAGAAACCAGAAAATGAGTGAAATGAATTTTTTGGTCTTTTTGGCTACCAAAACTTTTACGGAAGTATTTCGAGGTGGAAAACTTAAAGTTTTCTTTCTAATAATAATATACACAAAATTAAAAAAAACTTCAATATCACCTTTTGCGAGGCAAAATAATTTACTGTTTGCACTAAAAGCCGAAATTCCAAATTTTAACAGTCAATATTTCGATCTCATTAAATTAATTTTAATAAACTGCACGCTCTTCAAGTTCTGCAGTCCCCAGAACTTCGTTTTCCGCCCAGATGCACGCATATGTATGTGTGTATGTGTTTGTGTGTGAGTGTGAGAGTGTGTGAAAGTGAGATTGTGAATGTGAGTGAGTGTGAGTGTAAGGGGACAGTATACACTGAGAGCAGCCGACCGCTACCATTTTCCTCCAGCCAACTGTTGACTACGAACTAGCAGTCTAGCTAGTGTCGAAAATTCGCCAACGTCGGGATTCGAACCCTAGACCTAGTCAGACACATTGTAGTTGCTAAAGTTGTAGCCGTGGATCATTTCAGCCGGCACGTCGCTCCTCATGAAGTGACACGAGACATTGAATTTCGACTGGAAATGGTACATGGACAGGAAGTCATTCCACAACGATATGCTCTCCGACACAGATGGCGTAGGGCATGATCGTGGCGTAGGCACTGATGTCACACCAGTGCCTACCATCGAGAGGCCCTAGGGTTCGAGTCCCCACGGAGGCAGAATTTATGACACTAGCTACATAGCTTGCTCGAGTTCAGCCACTCTTTGGAGGAGAATGGTAGCGGCGGGCTGCTCGAATCGATTTATTTTTTGAACCCACAACAGGCGAATGCCGGAACACCACCGTAATAAACGGGTCAAGTACCACGCGTGATCATTCCTTCTTCTTGCTTGCTCTATACTCCCCCTATACTTATTCACACACTCACATGCACCGCACTACCGCACATACCGGGAGACCAGTCGGAAGCTTCGAGCTTATTCCGGCTTGGGCGGTGCGCCGTTGGTAGGAGATACCAAGTTGGAAAAACCACGCTAGTTGACGTGTACATCAGCGCTGGAACTCACCATCCAGCGCAGGAAGGTCACCGGCACCTCCTCCCAAAAACCACGCACCACATTGGCCTTAGCAGTTGACGCGCCCGAATGAATCACTTGATGCTCGGTTGTCAGCTTGGCATCATGGCGGATTTGTGCGCGCGGGCGGCGGAGGGCGCTGGCCACTGGACGGCGGACGCGGCGGGCGACTGCGCCGCAGCGGGGGCGGCAGCGGGGGCGGCGGCTCCGGGCGTGAGCGCCGTGCTCTTCGGGGCGCTGTTGGCAGCCCTGACCAAGTCCCACAAGGGGCTCGGGGACGCCTCCGCCTTCCCCGCCGACGCCGCCCCGCGCCTCCGGAGCAGCTACGACTTCGTCGTGGTGGGCGCGGGGTCGGCGGGCTCCGCCGTCGCCTCCAGGCTCTCCGAGAACCCCGACTGGTCCGTGCTGCTGCTGGAGGCCGGGGGCGACCCGCCGCCCGATTCGGACGTGGTGCCCCTGTTCTTCAACCTGCTGGGCACTCACGTCGACTGGGCGTACGAGTCGGAGCCAGCTCCCGCCAACAGCAGGGGGCTAAAGGATCGACGATGGAAGTGGCCGCGAGGCAAGGCAGGGGCCATGTATTTTTTATTTATTTTAATTTACATAATCTTTAAGAAATCAGTAAAAACTGCACGTTGTAGGGCGGAGGTTTAACGTCGGAGGACTTAAACGTCGTTTAAGTAGACTGTTTGGTCTACTTTAAGACCAAACAGAATGATCTTCAGGTATTGTGTTAGGTCTTTGTCTTATTGTGTTAGCTCTTCAGGTATTGGTTGTCTCGCAGGCGCTGGGCGGCACCAGCGCGATCAACGGCAACCTGTTCATGCGGGGGCGCCCCTGCTTCTACGACCAATGGGCGGCGGAAGGGAACGCGGGGTGGGGGTACGAGGACGTGCTGCCCATCTTCAAGCGGATGGAGGACTTCCAGGACGAGGAGCTGCTGGCGGCGCACCCCGACCTGCAGCGCTTCCACGGCCGCGGCGGCCCGCTCAGCGTGCGCCCGCACGGCTTCCACTCGCCGCTGGGGCCCGCCTTCCTGCAGGCCTACCAGCAGCTGGGGTTCCGCCGCCTCACGGACCTCAACGGCGACGGGGTCAGTGCGCTTTCAGTGATAGTTAGTGCCTTATTTTATGTGGCGAGACTCGGGCCACCAGGCCCGCTCTTCCGTCTAACCACGCACATTTCGTTACGCTCCTTTCACCACCTACCGGAGAAAGGAGGTATTATCTTGGGCGACGAAACAGAGGCTTCTTTTAGGAGGATCTTTCACATACAGTAAATCTACTACATCGGACAGCCGGCTTTACTTCCTATCCGTAGGAAGGCGTACGAAGGATGTTTTCGCCCTTAAAAATTCACGGCTTCGATCGGCGTTTGAACCCGCGAACTTTGGTACAACAGTCAGGTACGCTAACAGTTATACCACCGAATCCGCATGATATTCATTCAATCACCTACATCAATAGTCAATCGACGAGCATAAATAAGCGAGGGACAAGCATTGCATTCTCATGTCAATCGTCAGCTAAAAATCTTGCCACAGATGTTGACTGACGTTGCTGTTGCTCTGTTTGGCATGATCGCTACGGTGGATGGAAAATGGTTCATTATGAGTCGTATTACGTGTCAGACAGAACTTGTGACAGTAGGAGAAGCTAAATAAGTCTCAACTACATGCTGTTAATACCTACGTATGCCTTAAATAGCAGCTTTCAGCTGCTCCAAATTCGGAGCCAAGAGCCTGTTCAGTGCATTCATTTTCCATCTCTTACGATCTTTGAGAACTTAGACAATTCGTAGGTCAATACAATTCGGTATTCTTGATATAGTCTCTGCATATTAGGTAGTGTACACTTTTACATCTACTTGTAAAATATCACGGAATTGATCCGTCTGAATGTTTTGCAACTGCTGGGGCCACCTTCAGTTCTCGTAATGGGTGATCCATTCGTACAGACACACGTTACTTAATTTATTCCTAATGCGGTGTACATGTTTAAATTAAAAGAGCGTGTAAGTAGCGAGAACCAGTATGTCTTCTTTCCTGGTTCAAGAACACATTTGATGCTTGTAGATTACATGAGTTAAGTACGGTATGGTAGTAAAGGAAAAATAAAATTTCGCCCTATCGGTGTAAGCAAGAGAATATTTCAAAAATATAAAATTTACTACTTTGTCAGGTGTCATGGATATTGTGGTTTAGTCACTTATACAATACCTAACATTTCGCAAGAAATGATTTAACTCCCTTCACCTGAAAACTTCTTAATTTCCACGTAAAACATGCCCACTTCCAACTAATAGAAGAGTGGTAGGAAATGGTGCGGCGTTAACGACATTTGCATCGTGTAAATGAATTTGAGGCGTTGTTTCGTCGTATGTATTTATTTTAGCATAAAGCTTTTTCGGCCGCATTGCGACCATCTTCAGTGCTACAAAATAATAATAATATATAATGATAATTTATAAATACTTCAAATGTTTTATATTTCACTAACATTCTAATTTCATTTATAATTAATACCCTATATTTGATTATTACATTATTTATCATTATTATCATTATCATTATCATTATCATTATCATTATTATGATTTAGCACTGAAGATGGTCGCAATGCGGCCGAAAAAGCTTTATGCCAAAATAAATACATACGACGAAACAACGCCTCAAATTCATTTACATAATAGAAGAGTAATGACATTTTCAGGTGTTCGGCACCGGCGTTGCACACGGCACCATCCTCAACGGGACCCGCTGCAGCTCCGCCAGGGCGTACCTGAGCCCCGCCAAGGCGCGCGAGAACCTGCACGTGGTGAAGCACGCCCTGGTGCACAGAGTGGTGGTCGACCCGGAGACGAAGCGGGCGGTGGCGGTGCGCTTCCAGCGGCAGGGCGAGGGCGCCGCGCGCGAGGTGAAAGTGCACAAGGAGGTGGTCGTGTCCGCGGGCGCCGTCAGCTCCCCGCAGCTCCTCATGCTCTCGGGCATCGGCCCCCAGGAGCACCTGGAGCAGCTGGGGATCCCTGTGATGGCGGACCTGCCGGTGGGGGAAAATCTTCAAGATCATCTCGCGTACCTAGGGCTTGTCATTTCCATGGATGACGTGCTGGATGTAGACCTCAATGACGCTTTCTACCTCTTGCTCATGAATCGTACTGGACCACTGACCAGCAACGACGTTTTGTCAGTTTCCACCTTCGTCGACACGAAAAGTGCTCCAGGTATGTGCAGAGGTGTACAGAAGATGACATTAATTTGCTTATTTTTCTCATTGTTTCACTTTTCTCGATATTAAGAAAACACTGTACGCATACTACCCTCCGTTTCATATTGCGCTCTCCAAAACAGTACTCGCAGGAGAGGAAATATGTATTAATATTACTGCACCATACGAAAACTGTGCTTCCTGTGCTAAAAAATACAGAAAAACTACTGCTAGTCGATACGTCAAAATGATATTTTACATTCACACAATAACTATGAATTATTTGATAAGCTATTATCACGATATAAACCTTGTATCTACATTTCGACAATAATTGAACGGCTTTAATGGTACGGCAATTATCGGTAGTTTGCGGCTACCTTTTAGAAAGTGGATGTTAAGACATCTTGCTATTTCATGCATAATTTAAGATTTTGACTTGGAAAAGAACATATTTTAATGCATTGACAATAAATATGAAAATTTTCAAATGTTCAATAATAAACGATTTCGAAAACACAGTCGAAAGTCAAATTGGAGGCTCTTTCTAAAATACATATTGAGTGTGTACACTCTGTGACCAACAGGCGCCAAAATCACAAAATAATGTAAATAGCATCTTGCCCAATTCCGATCTCAGTATATTCTCATTCCGTATTCATACGGAACGTCTAAACCATTCCTTTCTAGTTAACATCTTAACCCTTTCAATCCCAAATTATTTATTATGAATAAACAAAATATTTAAGGCATAAAATCGATAAAGCGGAACAGACGACATAAAAATCAGAGTCGCAAAATAACAGATGAAACAGAAATACATAGGAATCGCGGTTATTGGTTAAAATGATATTCAAGCGGTGTAATGAGATCAACAAAATGATGTAGCCATATGGCTACAATGGGACTGAAGATATACTTAACCAACCCTTATCCCTTTTGCGTCCAGTATTTAAACATAGCTGCACTTGAAGGTCACGAACTCGAAGGGAAGTGGAACATTGTCATCCAATAGAGAGCTTCGTTATAACTTAAATTTTTGTTACTGGAGCTTCCGATTGGATAACAATTTCCTTCTCTCCTTCGAGCTCGTGTTCTTTTAAGTGACCGGAAGCGGTAGCTCAGTACATCAACTGATGTCACTGCAGCGGCTCTGACCGGAGGTCCTAGGTTCGAGTCCTGACGGCGGCAGGATTTTTGACACTAGCTCTTCAGCTAGGTCGAATTCAGTCGCTGTCAGGAGGAGAATTCTAGCGGCCGGCTGCTCTGATCGGTAGTTTTCCGTGGTTTCTCCGATCAACACCAGGCGAATGCCGGAGCCGTACCCTACCAAACGGGCCACGGACCGCGCACGATCTTTCCTTCCTCTTCTTTGTCCTATCCTCTCCCCTTACACACACACACACTTACACTAACATGCACCACATATTCCGGGAGACCGGTCGGGAGCTTACAGCTTGTCCTGGCTGTCCCAGCTTGTCCCCGCTGGTGGGAGAGTCCTGGTTAGGGGGAAACCCCACTAGCCGACGGTAGGTCGGCGCCGGATCTCGCCATCCAGCGGGGGAAGATCACCGTCATCTCCCGAGAAAAAATGCACTACACTCACGGGAATAATGACCAAAGCAGTTGACGTGCCCGGAAACACGAAAAAATCAATCAACCAATCAATAGTTTAAGCTCAGCTATGTTTACATCGGAGTATACGAATTCGGACCGGGAACAATCGGGATGCTGTCTGCCCAGGCGAAGAAGACGAGGCGACGGGGTGCCCCGACGCGCAGCTGTTCCACGCAGGGCTGCCCAAGGGCGACGCCTCGGCGGTGACGAGCGCTTTCAACCTGGGAGACGAGGTGGCGCAGCAGGTGCAGGACGTCGTCTCCAAGCGCGACAGCGTGCTGGTGTTGGCAACCCTGCAGCGCCCCTTCAGTCGCGGGGTGGTGCGACTGCGCAGTGCAGACCCCAACGCCGCGCCGGCCATCACCACCAACTACCTGAGCGACCCCCGGGACCAGCGGGCACTCGAAGCAGTCGTTGAGGTGAGGAGCCGATCGCCATGGCGACCGAATTATGTTTATGGCATGTTTATTTCCTACAGGCCATGTGTTATCGCCGCATGCTTCCCTGTCCATGGCTTTTGGTTTTATCTTTGCTGGAGACGCAGGCGATTTATCACGCAAAATGTTGTGGACACAAAAGCAGTGGTGGATCTTCTTAAGGACACTAAGGTGCTGCCATTCCCAGGAATACCAACCTCGGGAAAAGTTGCAGAAAGTATTAAACTTGCAATAAAGCAACTTATTTAATTTGTGCATACCACCAGCGCAATTTTTTAGGACGAATTTAGTGTTAGGTGTCAGCTTGTTAAGAAAAAGAAAATGTTTTTAGAATGGATAGTATCGTGGTCTATTGCGAGTCCGTCAATAGCTGGTAAATATGCGAGGCAATGGAAGCTTGAGGAAGAATGGGGGAGTTGGGTGAAGGCAGCGACCTGCTATTAGGATTTTGTTCGGCAGAGTCCGCAGCTATTAACTAAGCTAAGCATACCGTTCCTTTCATCTGACTTCTTTAATTACTGTTCTGTATGCTGGAAATATGTTTTAAAATCTCTCTTATTTTCACATCATTGTTTTGCATGTCATTTCTGCTTGAGCGACTAGAGGCCGGATGTGCTTCTGTCTGTTACTATACTTGTAAACACGAAAACCGTGAGATTTTAATGTGTTTAGATAATGCAACAATGTTCTGCTGAGTTTCCAGGCCACCCGTAGGTTATTTTTTTTTAATTTATTTCTTTCGTTTTCAGCAGATCTTACTTTTCAGGGAGTTAAACTGGTATATGATATGAACATTTGGGATTTTTTTATTTAATTTTTTTAATTTGTATTTTAGCTCACTGTGATCTTTACCTGATAGCGATTATACGTATTTTTTAATAAGTAATTTTCACGTGATTTTTGTCTTAAAAGGCTTTGACTATATGTATCTTGATTTTTTTTTTTGCCCATAGACGGGAGTACAAATGTCTGTAGAGGTCGAAAATCGTCCTTAGGGAACCGGAAACGGATTTTGATTCTTGAATTTTGTGGATTTGCCAAGGTTGAAAATAGAGATGCAAGGTAGAAACTATAGTTTGGAACAAAATGATTCATTTAATTTTGACAGAAATTCGTGATTGGAGAAATTGACAACCCACGATATATTTGACTATTGATCATGGTTATTGCTTATTGATTGTAGTTCCGAAAGAGAGTGATAGTTGGTCGAATTGTACTGCTACAGAAGCATTCGTAAAGCATTCAACATGATATTCAATATTCAACATGACAATAAGCTGTTACTTGCTGAAAATTACGCTCAAGATTTGATTTAACCGTAATAGGGACTTCTGATAGCCATATTAGCGAGTGTTTAGTGAATTCGGGAACTTCTGTTCAAAATCTCGATCGTCACATAGCGAAGTCGCTAGCCTTTCACCACTGAAGTCCGGGTTCGATTCCCGTCGAATCTCATGGGAAATGTGTTCCAACAAAACGAGTTTGACTGCTTCACAAGGGCTAGTTTAGGACACTTCCCAACCCCTGCGAAGTGTCCTAAACCCAACCCCTATCCTTATTCTTTCCCAATTCTGGCCGCTGGGTAGTGACGCAGGAGCGCGTAGCAGGAGGCGCGTACGCGGAGATGCTACCTGGCGGTCCTCTTGACAACTGACTGCGACGTGACGAGACATGACTTAAGAAGGTAAAGGAGGATTACTCCAGCGCAAATTAATGGAGGATTACTCCCCAGCGAAAATTAATGGAGGATTACTCCCCAGCGCAACGCCCCTTAAGGGGCTTGGAGACGCGTTGCGTCACGTTGTAGACGCCAAAATGACATTAAAATCGCATCCCATGCCACCGGTCCACAGGTGGCCGCCCGCCTCGCGGAGACGAACGCCCTGAGGGCGCTGGGCGCGCGGCTGGAGAAGATCGTGCCCCCGGGCTGCGAGCACCTCGCGTTCGCCACGCGTGACTTCTGGCGCTGCGCCGTCCCGCAGCTGACCGGCACGCTCTTCCACCCGGCCGGCAGCTGCCGCATGGGCGGCGGCGCGGCGGCCGTGGTGGACGCCCGTCTGCGCGTGCGCGGCGTCGCGGCGCTGCGCGTCGCCGACGCCTCCGTCATGCCCTCCGTCGTCGGCACCGCCCCCAACGCCGCCGCCATCATGATCGGGGAGAAGGCCGCCGACATCATCAAGGAGGACTGGCAGATGACGGGCAATTAGCGCCAAGTACAGTCGACTCCGGGTATAGTGAACTTGTGAGGACTAACATCTTTGGTTCACTATATCCGATGATGTCAAAATTAAATGGAATTGCTCCATAATACGAAATAATTGATTTCATTCATATACAGCAACATTCATTTACATCACGAACTGAAAATTCAATATATTTATTTGTATGTAAAAAACAATTATTTTCAATTGTTCAACTTCATACATTTTTCACTGGATCTTTCTCTAGAGTTTGTGCTCTCTCCATACTTGATTCTGCATGGTCCTCTGCCTCTAAGTATGGTAAAGCGGTCTTGGCACCTTTCAATGCCTTTTGCAGTGTTGGAATACCGTTTCACTCTCCGAAGGCCCTTTTACTTGCCTAATTAATTTCCAGGATCAAATTTATTTCCAGGATTTATTTCCTAAGTTCACTATAGCCGAGGTTCTTATTATAATTCTTATTATAACCGAGTCTTCTTATAGTTATTTGTAATGTAAGTGAAATGGAACCAGCGACTTAAATTCACTATAACCGAGGGTTCACTGTATCCGGAGTCAACTGTATATGAATTACGTTATTGAAATTTGTCGCAGTATGAGCACTTAAAGATACTATTGAGAAACACGGTCTGGTAAGTCAATCAGATATGAATGATTTTCAGTGGTTGCCATGGATATTTTGAAAGGATTGATTAGTTTTGTAAGCATTTAAGTACTTCTAATTCGACATTTACAAAAAAGGAAGAACGTGTTCAAGGTGCCATAATCTCGTCTCCATCGTGCCTGATAGGGACGACAGTGTAAACCGAGATATTCTGATGCAGATATTTTGAACATTTAACTTTCATTTCGATATTAGGAAGAATGGTGAGAAGTTTTATCAGAAAAAAAGGTGAATATTATCTCCAGAGTCACGTAAATAAATCGCACTACCACACACTTCTGAATTCTGTGAATGTACACTCCCGTAGTTTGGCAACTTCGCGAGAATACGTGATTAGAAAGCTTTCAATATTTTCATCTTCTTCATCATCAGTTTTTAAGTAGATTTTAAGAAGCATTTCATATATCCAGGAAATATGTAAGAACAGCAAGAACAGCAGAATAGCAGAACAGCATCATCGGCCAAAAGTTACATTGGCTATGAATTTTAGACATATTCATTTTCGAATTTAAATAGTCTGCTGAGAAATATTATAAAAATGATTAAAGTAAAAACTATTATAAAGTATTTTATCATCTAAATCACAATCAACAATTGCAAGAAATTGAAATCAATGAATGTACGTAGTCATGAATGTATGGAAATTTCTTGAGATTATAAAGAAAGATGGATTTTTGTTGAAACATCCTTTTAATTAAAGCTAATAAAACATATTTTTCAAAAATTATTTACTCACAATTTTGTAAATTTTAAAACAAAGCTTCGCGGTATGCTATGCACGCTTCATTACGTGTAAGGAGAATCTCTGGAGATGGAACACATTACCCCAACAGCGAGGGAGCTCAAAAGAATTTCATCTTGGATTGATTGTTTGATTAATGATTTCGAGAGCGTCAATTACTATGTTCATTAGTCCCTAAGTGTAGTGCGTTTCCTTCGGGTGATAGCGGTGATTCCCCTCCCCCGCTGGATGACGGAATCCGGCCCCGACCTACCGTCGGCTAGCAGGGATTTTCCCCAACCACGTATCTCCCACCTCCCAGAGGGGCACCCTCCCCCATCCGGGACAAGCTCTAAGGTCCCCAGTGGTCTATCGACATGTGTGGTAGTGTAGTGCATGAAGTAAGTGTGTGGTCCGTGGCTCGCTTGTTAGGATACTACTCCGGCATTCGTCTGGAGCCGCCGACCGCTAGAATTGTCCTCCAGACACTGACCGAATTCGAGCTAGCTGACACGCTAGTATCGAAAATCCTGCCACCGTCGAGACTCGAACCTGCATTGCATCTTGGGCTCCGACGTCTTACATCTAATAAAGCGTACAGGAAGCCGGGCAAACGATATCTTATCATTCACCAGAACATTTGGGATTCAAATCCACATATCTCACGCAGGGAGATGTAGACGTCACTACTGTTTAGCTCGTTAAAATCAACCATTGACACTCAAAGTTAGATTCTCCCGGTATACGATAGACGATATGAATCGTTCGGCGCGACGCTATATTGAGCCTTATTCTTGTAAAATATTTTGGGGAAAATGTGTTTTCGGAGTTTCCATGTATCTACAGAGGTGAAACATTGTGAATTACAATGCTATATGTGTGGATTTACACTCAATTCACGATAGTTTTTCATACCTCTCTTAATAGTGTCTGACATTGTCCATTTTCTGCAATTTATGAACGTACAAACCGCTTTCCTGCTTCCAAACACGACATCAATGCATTCATCAGTCGGTTGCATTGTGAAAATCAAAGGAATGAAGCCCAGTCTTCGCTTAATTTTTACATGTTTGTGCAATCGTCGCGTTCTGCATAACGCCATTCAATTCAGTAATAAATTGCAGTGGTAAAAACTATGGCTTTAATATTGGCAGTGTAAAACCTGTGAAGCAAAAGAAATTAAAACTTTTGTAATGTTCGAAAATTTTGAGTTAACAGCGGAAAAGGGACCTATGTCCTCTTCGTAAGGGTTTGTTACTCTATTCTTTCAAAAAATTAAAAAAATTGAAGCTTTTCTCCGAACATTTTAAAAATGTCATCGGGAATTTATCTCAAGTACCCCAATTTTGAAGAAACTTTTTCAAAATCGTAGCGCCTCGTGTCGAACCAGATCGACTGCGAAGTATTCATTTTGGAAAAAAATACTACGTATGGTTTCGGCACTAGTGATGATCGCAGATAGACGGACAGATAGTCGAACTGACGTTTTGAGAAAAAAAAAACACTTTTTCGGTATTAGGGGACCCGAAAATGTGTATGTCCGTTGAAATCTCGAAATCAATTTTCCGCAGCATTACATAACTTTCTCTGTACTACGTAGTATATACAACGTACACCGTGCGTACGTACATGTACGAGAAAGTAAAAAAGATCGCGTGTAACCAGATCGTCTGTAGCTTATTCCCAACTCTCATTCTCACCAAGGGCCGCACCGCCATCGCCACCACTTGCCGCTTGTGAGCGCTGCTGCTGTGGCGCCCCGAGCGGAGTCTCTCCGGTGCACTTGGGCAGCGCAGCAGCGCAGCGTGGGAGGTGCAGCGAGCCACTGCGAGGACAATGCGTGCAAATAGACGGCCGCGCGCAGCCGGGTTAACTGCTAAATTAACGCCCTTTGTTGCGCGCCGCGCACCACACCGCCGCCCCTCCATCGCACCATTAACACCGCCTCTGCCATCGTCACCGCCGCTGCCGACGCTACCGCACCATTACCACCGCTACTGCCACCGCCTCCATCGCCGCCGCCATCGACACACCGCCGCAGCCGCCGCCTCCATCGCCACCACCACCACCACCGCTACCGCTACCATTACCACCACCACCACCACCGCCACCATTACCACCACCACCGCCACCATTGCCCCCAACGCTGCTGCTGCCGCCATCGCCGTCGCCGTCGCCTCCACTGTCGTCTTTGTCGTCGTCATCGTTGCAATCGTCTTCGCCGATACAACGGTGAAATTCTTGCCTACACTATCTCTCACCACCGCCACCGTTCATGTTCTCTCTACTTCCATCACCAACCGAGCTCACCCAACTTTCTTATGTCGCCTCTGCCTCTACACTCCCCTCCCGCTCTCACCGCAAATATTTCCGCTCGCTCCGTCGCCGTTCTTGTCTTCCTCGACTACACTGCTGCATCTGCTGTCGTGTCTTGGTCTTCATTCCCGCCGTTTGCTAGCCTCCGTTCACAAGACTTCGCCGTTCTCGTCGCTTCCGTCTTCTCCGCCACCGTTCTCGCCCACACCGCAAATTGAGTGTAGGTTGGTGCCGGATCTCGCCTACCAACGGGAGAAGACCACCGCTACCTCCGGCGATAAAAAAATGCTCTAAACTACGAGACTATTGATCATGGCAGTAGACGCGCCCGCAAATACAAATCAGTTGTCGAGCCTCTGCCGCTGTCGGCGTCTCAGCGTCTCCCGCCGTCGCCCTCTTATAGCGTTCTCCATTCGCCTCATCGGTGTGCACTAGGGCACCTTTCGTGTTCACTCGATCGCTAGGGCGCACCAGTGTAAAGAAACGCATGTTCCATTCGCACAGTGACACGGAATCAGGGCGCACTCGGGGCGCTCTAACCTGCACTGAGGAGCTCGTCAATGCAGTCCATTGCACCGGGCCACTTTGAGTTGAAATACGGAAGTTATGAATGTTCATTTGGATTGGTCGTGAAATTTTAAAGGCAATTGAGGACCTTCTGTCACGCAGGAACACTTCGAATGATGGAGTATTGTACAAGAAATGTCTTAAAATAATTTTTACGAATAACGCGAAGGTCGGAAAATAAGTTTGTTTTCATAAAATTCATCCATGAATAACTTGATGTTAACAAAGTCAGTTATATTTAGTAATCAAAGTGTAGGTACGTCTCTATTTCGAAACGCTAATACAGTTGAATAAAAAGGATGTCTAATGCACTTACAAAATCATTCAAAATATACTATGTGGCAAGAAATGTTTCTCGCACGCGCATACATACGCCAAAGTAAAAGTTCATTTTAATTTTTTTATAGCTTTCAGTAACCAAATAATTACGCAGAAGCCTTTTGGTTCAAAATCTAGTGTACTGTATCGATCACTGGCAAATCTCGAGAAATCAAATTTCGAAAGATACGTGTTTGAAGGCTTTCGGTCGTTTTTAATAAAGAAATCACACGTTAATAATTTATAAATTAATGAGTAAAGAATTACTAAAAGACTTTGTACAAGTCCTGTTAAAATAATAAAAATTATTATAAAGATTATAACAACAATCACAATTCAAAATTCTTATTTTTCGAGTTCCATCAGTGTGACAGACCAAGAACAGCTATCTGTAATCTCACTGCGTAGCGCACAAGCACTGACTCAGTTCCGGAATCCGTTTCATTTGTGGCTACCCTTCACGCGTGTGGGGCAGCACTGTTGCGGAGCGATGTGTTTGCCCTGCACTGGGGTGGGTTTCGGTGCAACGAATGGAGAACGCCATTTGTCTCCGCCTCAGACTCAACTACGTCTGCACCATCGCCGTTGGCTCCACTTTCGTCTCGTTTCGTCGCCCCCGACACCGCTCTCGTCGTCCATCGCTTCCGCAGCCGCCGCTCTTCTCTCGATCCCCCTTCCACCGACGCCGAACTCGTCGATTTCTCCCCCCCCCCCAACTAAAACCACTGTAACGTCGGAGACCATAGCTTTATCATCCTTTTATGAGAGACGGTCCTGCCTGATGACCATGACAACCGATTACCTTGGTGCCGTGTCCACAAAGAGCAATTGTAACAAGGGAATGGTTGATATCTAGAGTTATCCTCTGTTTTCCGTTAAATAAACGCTGAGGAAATTAGATTTACGCTCTATACTAAAAACCAAGCTATCCTTGTACATAATACACAATCAATGAACTCATATTATGAGATCCTGTCATCTTGATTCATCACGACGCTATAGACGAAGGATAGAAGAACTATAGTGTGCGACGTTACACCATTACCCCTCGCCGTTCTGGTTGGACATACCACCCCATTTATCGTCGTGATAATTCCCTACCCAGCACTGCCGTTTTCTCCACCCAGAGCGCCTCGCGCCTCCGTCACCGCCGCAGTCGCAGCGTCGCCTCCTTCACCTTTTCTTCCTAAAGCCGTCACTGCTTCGTAGTAACGTCGTTCATAAACTATGTTAAATGTTGCGATAAAATAAACTTGGGTTAAAATAAATAAACAAATAAATAAACTGACTCCAGGTTAAAAGTTGCGTTCGGGTCGCGTACGTATAGTGCAGAGTTCATCAGTAATCTGCATCGAATATCGAGGATAGAACAAGGAAGAGGAAGGGAAGATCACGCGCGATCTGTGGCCCGTTTGTTAGGGTATGTCCCGGCATGCACTGTTGATGGGCAAAACACACGGAAAACTACCGATCACAGCAACCGGCCACTAGAATTCTCAAGAAGTCCAGCTGTTGTCGAAAAATCCTGCCACCAACGAGACTGGAACCGTAGGTCCTCCCGGTCACAAGCACTCTAGTAACATCAGTTGATGCCCTGAGCCACCTTTGCCGGTGTTAGGAAGAAGAGATTTCTGTAAATGTGTACTACACATAGTGAGAGCTTACTATTACCCGCGCACGATTTCTTGAGCTATAATTTAGTTAGATGCGAGAGAAGTGGGGGGAGGGGATGGTTATTTCGACGACAGAGGTCTAAATTCAAATCTGTAGGTCGTTTCTGAATGCAAAATAGTATCTATTCAACTGGATCTTTTTTAAATTTATTTCTTCTCGTTCGAAATTTGTGTCTCGAGGAGTTTGAAAATACTACATTTTATATTATTATATTTTTATTATTGTTATATTTATATTATTATCATATTTATATTATTGTTATATTTATATTATGTTATTATTATTACATTTTATATTATATACTATTATTTATATTATATTATATTAAATATCAACGGGATCAAACATTTTTGCTTATATTTTTCAACCATGTTCGTTGCAATCACTTCTTCAAAATTCAACTAATGTTAGCAAAGGAGTGGGGGTAGGTATTCCAAGGCTCAAGAAACGTGTGTGTGGGGGGGGGTAATACCTATTTTGGGGAACGCGTGCGTGTGCTCAGCTGTTTTTGGGGCGGCACAGCCACTGGGCGCAAACGCGTTTTCGCTCCCGAAATTGCTCTTTAAAAGGAAGGTAGTAAATCGGATATGAATATCACTTCTTTACATTCCAAGACAATGTTTCGACCTCGCTATGTAGCGAGGGCGACCATCGAGACTCGAATCCTGCAGAGGCCCTCCAGAGACATCGTCGCCCAGAAGCACCTCTGCCGGAGAAGCGCAGTTGGGAAACGAGGAGCGGTGAGGAGCGGTGCTGGTGCGGTGAGCGCGGAGCGGAAAAGAAGCCCCACGCGAGGGGTGGTGTGGGGTGGGGGCGCGCTCTCCTGGCGGAGCAATTAGCAGCCCGCGCCGCACCTCCGCCCTGTGAATAATGGAAGCCGCCCCCCGCGCCCCTTCGCCGCACGCAACAAGTGCGGAGCAGCCGCGCACGGCGCCCCAGGTGGCGCCACCGCCTCCGCTACCTCCGCGCAATTTCACCGACAGAGGTGCCGCAGGGCAGCAACTCATGGCACGGGAGCTTCTAGGGTCGAGTCACGACGGTGCCACGATTTTCGACACTAAGTTTGTCAGATGGGTCCAATCCAGCCGTTATCTGGAGGAGAATTCTGGCGGCCGGATGCTGTAATCGGTAGTTTTCCGTGGTTTCTCCGATCAACACCAGGCGAATGCCGGACCAGTACCCTTACAAACGGGCCTCGGACCGCGCGCGATCTTTTCTTCCCCTTCCTTGTCCCACCCTCACACACATATGTCCACTACACTACCACACATGTAGGGAGACCGGTCGGTATCTTTGAGCTTATCCCGGCTGGGGTGGCGCCCCGCTGGAGGGAGATATTTGGTTGGGGCAAATCCCGTTAACACACATTTAGATCGGCTTCGGATCTCACCTTCCTGCTGAGGATGATAACAGCTATCTCCTGAGGTTCAAACATGCATAACATTTACGGGACCAATGACTTCAGAAGTTGACGCGCCCGCAATCTCTAATCATTCAATTCCAACCGGCTGAGATGGCTCAGGACAATAACTTTTGCAACTGCAGCGTCTCGCTCCTAGAGTTTAAGTCCTGTCAGAGGGGGGTTTTCCACACTAGCTAGATAGCTAGGGCTGCTGAATAATCCTACCGGCTGGCAGCATTGATCGGTAGTTTTGTGTATTCTCTCTAATCATTGCCTGGCGAATGACTAACAAACGAGTCACGGACTGGCGCGATCTTCCCGACTCCTCGTCCCCTCCTCTCCCCTTATACCGTACATGTACCCTCTTACAAGCACTACACTACTGCATTTCGGAAGACAAGTAGCGCATACAGCTTACTCCGCCTGCGGCGCCCCGCTAAGGGAGATAACTGAAGAGTGTAAGCAGCGTAAGCCAACGAGTAGGTTGGCACTGGATGGGACATTGCAGCGAGAGAGGAACATCTCTCTGAATATAGCAATGACTGCACTTACGGGACTCAACCACTGCAGCTGAAACACAAAATAATGGATGAATGAATCAATCAACCCTTCACCGCCATCAATTCCACCTCCGCCGTCATCATTCTGTCGCCGCTATCGCCGCCGACAGCCTCTCCTCTGGCACGCACCATCATCTCCACTTCCATTTCAGATATCTTACTGTCTCCTCCTCCGCGGCCCCCACCGTCACTGCGCCACCAGGAAGGCCGCCGTCATCGCCTCAGCCGTCAGCGCTACCATCGTCGTCCCTGCCACCGTTCCTCCAACGCCGTCTGCGCCATCCCCGCCGTCACCGTCTCACTCGCAACCTCTGCTTCCGTCCTCGATGTCGTCAGAACTGCTGTCGCCTATGCGCTAATCTTGCGTCGACGTCCTTCGCTCTCTCTATTCCTTGTCACTCCTTGTCATTGTATTCTGAAGCCGCTTTCTTTTTTGTAATATTCAATTCCGTCGTCTCCGGTTTTCCCTTCTCCCATTCCCATTCCTCTTTTTCAACTTTTTCCTTATCGCCTTTGTTTCATCTGACCCATTTTCCTTCGTTCCTTCATTTGGTGTCAATAAGCCACCACCTCTATCTCTTTCTTCACCATCTCATCCCTTCCTACGTTTCCATCTGTATCTTCTCGTGATGTTTCTTTTCGCTTATTACTCCACCATCTCATCATCAACTTCCTCCATTCGTTATCATCTGTTTCCCCCTTTTTCCCTATCACTCAAACCCGATTTCTCCTTCCTCCTCCACCTCCTCCTCCTCCTCCTCCGAGTCTCGTCTCGCTTGCAGCTCTCGCCTCCTCCTTAGTACGTGCGCACGTCACCCTTCTACCCCCCCCCCCCCCGACTTCACTCGAGGGAAGAATTTAATTGAAACCTGTGAAGCGCGCCTTCTGCTCTCTTCCACTCCGCCTCATCGCCTTGTTTTCCTTTTGCCTTATTCCCTCCCTCCCTAAGTTCCGGAAACATGTCCTAGATTCTCCATGTACATAGTCAAAATGAAACATCAAAATTTTGTCGTAACTATTAACATAAAAAATTCGTCTACTGTACATTCATTGAAAAATTAACAGGCACAAAGTTAAAACACGCTAGCATTAGAAATAATTTGCATTACGATTATGTCTCGTTCTTTCCTGATCTAGCAATTTTAATCGTGTTTAATTTTAAATATTCAATTTTTACACACTGCTTATTTTATTTTTATGATATTATTTGTAATTGTGTATAAAATTTGGCGTTATTTATGTGCTAAAACAGTGACTTCTAAAAACCATTTATATTTTTTTTATTCAACATCTCTGGAATTTGTTCGTGACTGAAATATAATGCAGCAACGTTGGCGCAAATACTCCCCAGCGGTAAACTGGTAACTGATTATAATGAAACAATTACAAGAATCATTACTCATGGATGTAAAAATTTCCACAATTTCATTCCTAAAGCGACTACACTTTTTAGGAATAGAACTAAATAATGAGTACGATATATTTCTAAATAAAATATTTCGAAAATAAAGTAAACACTGAAGTAGCCATTTACTATTGATATGTATATATTACATTACAGCAATCTCAAGGACTCAGGTTCACGTTAGAAAATACTCCAATATTGGATCAAGAAAACAAGAATAAAATCATTTCAGATTTTAAACATTCCAAGCGACTAAATATAAACCACTACTAGCAATTACATTTCGCTAGCTAATTCCGTTCCTCTTCTAAGAGACAGAAAACTATGTTGTACCATGTAACGAGCTTACATACCAAAATTGCAGCTGAGGTAATTGAGACCTTGTTCCCTTTGTGTAAAACACGAATGCACGTCAACGCATCTTTCGCCAGAGAAGATGTACAACACTTCTCAGGATCTGGCACTAATTGTCCCGCAGCCTTGTTCAAAACAGGGCTATCAACCACGGGCATTGTCTGTGAGGCTCTTTGAAGGCAACAATGGAAGATCATAAGCCTGAGTAAGAGTAGTTTAGCTGCGTTGGGTTACAAAATTCTGACACGACACAAGAGGTCAGCACCGCTTGCGTAAGGAAAAGCTTAAGTGTTCCGGTAATTAGTTCGCAGGTTTCGTCACGGCTAAGAAACGGAAATCCGATGGTGTAACATTGGTGAGTTTGCGGCGAGGAGCGGATTCTTAATCTTGATTTGATTTATTTGGTAAAAAAAAGTAAAAACTGTATATAACGTATGGGGGAAAAATATTTGCACACTTTTCTTCAGTACCAGAATCCTATCCCAAACTTTTAACGATAAATAGTTGAAAGTTAAAACAACAACAGCAATAATAATAATAATAATAATAATAATAATAATAATAACAACAACATTTAGAAAAGAGGGACATATCAACATTTGAAAACTAGACATTTTCGTTCCCGAGTTATAGAAAAACTATTGGCAACGATAAACGAACTGCAGATTTGATTTTTTTGTATTGCTAACAATATAGTAACTCACCCTCAGTTCTCCTGCTAGCACTACAAGCAAAAGGAGACCTCAACAAAACGTGCGCATAGTGATGCTACATTTAATCTTCTTCTTCCATTCCCTTCCCAATTCAGGACCCAAGTGACCAAAGTAATGGAAGAATCATAAATCCCTGTCAATAAAAGTAAGACTCACAAGACAAGACAATCCTACGAAGAAAAAGAGAACATGAGAATAGGGAAAAGCTACAGAAATTAGACTTTCGATTGTGTCAGGAGATTGTAAGTTTGAATTCCCAATATTGAAAATATACTTTTTAAAGTATCTTACTTTGTAATTAAGTCCTACACACAACGTTTTCCACCAACAAACGCATTTCAGGAAATTTGTTTAGAGGTACTACAATACCTAAATTCTTAAAGTGAAAATTTCTAGAACGCTCCATTATTCCTAATAAAATCCTATTCAAGGCGACACGAATTATAATATTTTTGTTAATCTTGATTGTTGAGCAGAAACGAACAACATCAAAAGTAGAGTTAAAGAAGCTTTTAACTTTTGATTCTCAACAAGTCAAGTCCTAATTCTCACAAATTTTTTTAGTTATTACATTAATCAGTAAGTCATTTCCGCATCTCAAGAAAATATCAATTTTAAACATTAAATATATCTACATTGAGTGAAAGCTAAAAGAATGAGGGCATAAAAGAACAGATTTATCACTTCTAAGAACAAGTTCAAAATGAAAAGGTTATGTCAACGAAAAATGCGTTCACAGACTCAGAACAAAATACTAGTTTCCAAAATATTCACAGATTTATTCGGAGTTATTCAGAAGAAATAAGGTTTTGTTTTACACAAATACAGATCTTCTTCTTCTTCTTCTTCTTCTTCTTCTTCTTCTTCATCATTATTATTACTGCTTTTACTATTATTATTATTATTATTATTATTATTATTATTATTATTATTATTATTATTTCTCGTCAGCAAGAGTAATTTTTAGCTACTGAAGTAGCCCGAAAGCACCCTCATTTGACGCCAGCCAATAAGAGGAGGCCTTTCAACGGCGCACACGAAGCACATTCCCCGCCCTGAGCTGCGGGTTCGCCAGAGACGCTGAGGGCATTTGTTCCGTTCCCGGAAGGAAAGACCACAGCGCTCTCTGCCGACACGCAATTCCACTCTACCTGCTTGCGTGCGTGCGTTTGCTCCCGTCGACAGCTTTTTCCGGAAGATTCGCTTCGTGGAAAATCCCAAAATGAGTTATTACGGAAAGGACTCGCGCTAATTCCAGCTCTTTCGTGAAGTCTCTCGGGAGATCGGATTGCGTGTAGAAAGAGATCGGTGAACGCTTGATGAGTAAATTAAGACCAATGGGCGATCGGTTACCGAACAGTTTGCACTCCGAACAAATGGAATAGTAAACGCAATTTGCAAAACAAAATGTTTGTATTTCGAACAGTGCTTGGATGCAAAAAAAAAAAACATCACTCAGATTCGTAAATATATCTCACACCCGAAATGAAAACCGAGTAAAAAGGAAGACCAGATGAATGCAAGTATACAGTACGCTTTCATTATTGATATTACATAAAAATAAACTTCGTTTAATTTTTAATTTTTTTTAAGGGTCTCAACAACCAATTAATCCAATATCCATAAAACTCATGGATAAATGCATAATAGGTTAATTAAAAACTCAACAGTCTTTGAACTGTTGTGTTTTAAAAGATCACAGAATGAATATTATGTGATTAAAAAATACGGTTATTAAAATAAGCCTTAAATATTTCCAAAAAAGTTAGCTCACCAATAAATATGTTCTCGAAATAATATGAAATCCAGTAGCAATAACAGCTCACCTGTAAAAGAAGAAAATATGAATTAAAATAATACGATAAACATTAACACTCTTCAAATATGTTGAACATAATTACTAGTAATAAATTGTATTATCTAAAGTATTGCACCAATATCGTGCAATAAGTCAAGAAAATTGATTTATGTAAACAATGTAGATAGGCGAATGATTAATAAACTTTTGAGACAGAACTATGAAACCTGTATTACCGTAGTATAGCTATTGTACAATCCTACAAATATCAATTGTCAAATCAATATTGTTGAAAAAATTTGCGAAAATGAATAACAGTCTAAATATGTGTATTTTTCATTCACTTTTCGCACATTCCCCAAGAAAAACAGCATTTTCATCATTAATGAAGAAAACATAGAGAAATGCCTAATAATTAGTTACTTATTACTGAATATAATTAGTTGTGAAGAACCAGAATGCCTTTTCAGTAAACATTTAATGATATTGCATCGTCTTTTATGAGATCATATCGTCCCTCACATATGCGCAATTTTTGGGCTCTCCGTATTCTTGCGCTGTTGGACAATATAATGGAGTACTATCAAAACACAAACGCTGATCGAAGACATGTAAGTAGCACAGTAACAAATTTTCGAAATGACTAAAAATTGCTAAGAAGACGTTGTGCTGGAGAAACGGATCTTTAAGTGTTTAAGCTCACCAATAATCTTGGACATTTCCTCAATATTACATCGAAAGAAAGTAAAGAGTCAAAATTAATCAAAAGTGTAGTTGCGCTAATCCGAAACTACAATACGACTCTGAAAATTCCACGACACAATCATATTACCTAATGAAAAATTTACAATTTTTGTTTCTGCTGTGATAACTAAAAATTAAAACGTTCAGATAGTTATACACAAAGAAACAAAATAATAAACGATTGACTATATACGTTCAGAAACTGTATTAATACCCATAACAATAACGATGGAGTAAGGGAGGAACGGAGGAGAGACTGAAGGAGGGACGGATGGACTGAGAGGTGGGAACAGAGTGAGCAAGGGACAAACGGAGGGGGAACAAATGGACTGACGGAGGGAGGGCGGGAGGGAGGAATGAAGGGACGGACGGAGGGGCAGAAAGGAGCGGGTGAGTGTCGGGGAAGTGGGCAGTGATAAGTGGGGAGCGGAGAAGAGCGAGAGATGGGAGAGGGGTGTGAGGAGAGCGACAAGGGGAGGTAAGGGGGCAAGGCGGAGTGGAACACAGGGAGGGAAGGGGTGGGACAGGGAGAGGGTTGGGGGACGAAGGGACAGAGGAGGCAGAGGAAGTGAAACGGGAGTGGGACGGGGGAGGGAATGGGGGAAACGGAAGAGATCGCTTAGTGCAAGTGATGTCACTGCAGTCCCTCTGACCGGGAGGTCCTAGGTTCGAATCCCGACGGTGGCAGGATTTTCGATATTAGCAAGTCAGCTTCATCGAATTCAGATGCTGTCTGGAGGAAACTTCTAGAGGCGGCTTCCCGCTAATCGACGGTAGGTCGGCGCCGGATCTCGGCATGCAGCGGGGAAGACCACCGCCACCTCCCTACGAAAAAACATGCCCTACACTAACCGGACTAATGGCCTCAGGCGGAATCACAAACAATCAATCAATCAGGAATGGAGGGAGGGATAGAGACGGTGGTGCGACGGTGGAGGGACGGGGAGTTATGAGGAGGATGGAGGGAAGGAAAGGACGGAAGGAGGAACCCGGGGAGAGAGTTAAGAAGAGACGGTGAAGGGGCAGAGGGAGAGCGGTGGTGGACGGCAGGGTCCACCACCACAAGTCCGGCGAGACAACTCGGTTTACCAGCGGCGCCGGCAGAGTGATGAGATGGGGGGCGGCGGGGGCGGCGGGGGCGGCGGGGGCGGCGGGGGCGGCGGGGGCGGCGGGGGCGGCGGGGGCGGCGAGGGCGGCGAGGGCGGCGGGGGCGGCGGGCCGCAAGACGCGGCGGCTGCGGCGGCTGAGGCACGCGGCGCGGGCCGGAACGCCGCCGACACATTTAGATAATGAAAGTCATAAATCGCCGGTGGGCGCCGCCGCGCCGTCCTGCAGTGCCATCGCGCGCGCCGCTGACGGATGGCCCCCGCCCCTCGCCTCCCCACGCGCCTCCCCGCGCCGCCCCGCGCCGCGCCGCCCCGCGCCGCCCCCGCGCCGCCCCGCGCCGCCCCCGCGCCGCCCCCGCGCCGCCCCGCGCCGCCCCGCGCCGCCCCCGCGCCGCCCCCGCGCCGCCCCCGCGCCGCCCCCGCGCCGCCCCCGCGCCGCCCCCGCCGCCGCCCCCGCGCCGCCCCCCGCGCCGCCCCCGCGCCGCCCCCGCGCCGCCCCCGCGCCGCCCCCGCGCCGCCCCCGCGCCGCCCCCGCGCCGCCCCCGCGCCGTCCGTCGCCGACGCCTCACGCGCGTGCCGGAAGCCAAGAAGCGGAACCGGTGAAACAAAGACGGCGCTCTTTGATGTAGAGAGAATGCTATCGATAATAACGGCGGACACACGGCGGTGGAAGCAGTGAGAAAGGTGGTAGAGGCGGTCACGACGGCGGTGGAGAATGAATGTATGAAAAAAGCGGGAAGACTGGAGTACCAACAGTAAAATTATTTAGTTTTCAGATTTACAAAAATGTTCGAATCGTACAGTAAAATCTGCCGGAGCAGACCACTCGCCAGAAGAGAAAATACTAAGTCCGTAGGCGTCCGTCGTTTTATCAGTAGATGTACAAGTTCGGAGCCTAGTCAGTAACTGTACCAATGGACTAAACCAACAGAGCACATGCGTTATTAGCGTAACGGAATCCAACACACTCAAGCACAGTCCAAATCTGATCTGCTTTTCAGGGCGCAAGGCTCGCGTTCTATGCCCGTCGCCGCTGCTGGCCTAGACTCGCTCCTATGGCTAGCTGCTTGCTGGTGCAAATATTGCTTCGCTGCTCCGTGGGCTTCAATATATAACGCGCGCCTTTTTGCGCGCGCCACCTTGAACGTCAACTGCGCACGCAACAGTGGAAGCGGTAACAATGGCGGCGGAGGCAGTAAGAAAGGGGATAGATGCGATAACAATAACGGTGGAGGCGATGGCAAAGACTGCACATTCGGTAACTAAAATGGCAGAGGCTGACACGCTGAAGGCGGTGAGACAGATGCTGACAGTAGGTAGAAATATGTCAAACGACGAAGGGTCTGGTGGTGAGGAAGAAGATTACGTCAAGGGAAGCGTCCCTGACGGCTGTGATGAAGGCGATGAAAACGAACGAAGTCGCTGTGATGAATACAAACCGGAAAAATATGTTGTATGAAGAGTCAAAATGTGTACACAAATATGTAATGAAAACAGTAAGAATATTGTGACATACCGATATGTCACATGAAAATAAACTAACATTTATTTGAAGACTATATGGTGGAATATGCATTAAGAAGTTTAGACGATTGAAAGGTCAGCTACACCAAAATATAACGAACGCATGGATTGGCTGGGTGAGATAAGGACGGTCAAATGTTATGAAAAAAAAGAAGGGAGTTTAATACGAAGCTTCGGGGTGAATCAAGCAGGAAGATTCATTCTGACCGGCATCGCGTGTCTGAACTGATCGTAGGTTCGTGAGAGGGAGCGAGTGGAGTGCAGATAGTCAGAGTCGGGTTTTCAGATCGTGAAAGTTTAAGGACAGTAAATGATATTGCAGATATTGCATGTGGCAGTAATATTGATGCATAAATTGGGATTTTGTCGGGAGTGGTAATCGAGTTATAGATTTCGGGACTATGTCATAGGACGTAATCAGGACTGATAATTTTGATAGTTTGACACCAGTTTGGATAGGAGCAGAAGAGGATTTCTTGGAACTTTGGACTACGGCAAGCTCGCAAGATATTTCGACTGAGAAGTCTTCGAGGGACATCAACGAAGAATAGATAAGTTAACCGCGGTATAAAACTCTAAATTCAAAGATATCTTGATCAAAGGCCTAACATCAAAATCATTTATTAAATTCACTATATTGTTTATTAAAAGGTAACAATAAACTTTATTAAATTTTGTTCTTTAAAAAAGAAAGTGATCTTTCATTTAGTCAATCCAAACAGTAATGAACTAGGAATTAGAATCATTCTATTTCAGATTTCCAGCTGCGCTGTATAGTCAGCGGATCCTATAATCCATTATAAAGGTAATAAGGATTATAATATATCGTGACCCATTGACCCAGCAAGCCGGACGCTAAGATCTTTGCGAGATTTAAATGTAGAGAAAATTTGTATATCTCAATATGTATTAAATATGTAAAATCGGATATAATATGTAATATTAAAATTCTCTAATTATAGAACTGAATTATGAAATCGTTGATGCCGATATTATCAAGTGTCAGGAAAATTATTTAAACTGTGACATAAGCTCATCATTTTTTACACTCTAGAATAAAAACTATAGAGACAATTGAATGAGTTAAGGGTAATAGTTATAACGACCACTACTGCAGTGTCCACTGTAGCGAATGTAACTCCTCGGATGACTTTGCACGAACTCCACACTGAGACAGTGACACCATATTACATGACATCATTTTCCACATTTTTGGCAAAGATTATTAACACAAAATAGCAAGATATAGATTAGGCATTATCGTGGTTGATTTATCCATTTAGGGGGAACCACTCTTTCTCTAACAAATATACAAAGATCGGTACGTATCATTCATTCACGAACGCGTGGGGAGATCCCATGTCGGGCATAACAGCCACCCCCAAGTGGCTGCGCACTGGCATCGACAGCGGTCGCGCCCGCGGAGCCGCGCCACGTGATGACAGCGCGCGAACAAAACGCCGCCCGGGAGTGACGCCCGCGGCCATAAATTGGGCGCAACGGACAGCACGCGCTGCATCACTGGCGGCGTCCAACCGCCCACTATTTCCCGTCCACCGCCCCTTCCCCCCTCGTGTCGCGGCCCGCCACGCGCGCCCCGCCCCGCCCCGCGCGCACTGCCACACGCGGCCCGCCGCCCCGCCCCGCCCTGCCCCGCCGCGCGCGCACCGCCCCGCGCGCACCGCCCCGCGCGCACCGCCCCGCGCGCACCGCCCCGCCCCGCGCGCCCCGCCCCGCGCGCTCCGCCCCGCCCCGCGCGCCCCGCCCCGCGCGCACCGCCCCGCGCGCCCCGCCCCGCGCGCCCCGCCCCGCGCGCACTGCCCCGCGCGCACCGTCCCTTTCCCCCCGCGCCTCGCCCCACGCGCCTCGCCCCACGCGCCTCACCCCACGCGCATCGCCCCACGCGCATCGCCCCACGCGCCTCGCCCCACGCGCCTCGCCTCACACGCCCCGCCTCACGCGAACCGCCCCACGCCCCACGCGGCCCCCCCACACCCCACGCCCCGCGCTTTGCCGCTCCGCTCACGGTCGTTACCCAAGTGCTAGGTAAAGATGCGTACGATCTTTGGCAATATTAGCACTTTTTACTTCTTTCCTCCAAGAAGTTTTCCTTTTAAGGTTGTTAAGCGATATGGCGCAGATTTTCTCGTACTAGTGAGATTCCTATTTTATTGAGTCCGGAATAGCTTTACGCGTTTGCCCCCACTCTTTCAGACGCAATATACTCGTATTGGCACCTCAAGTCCCACCAGTACTTCTCGCGTTACCTACTGCTCCCTTGCGGACATCCCCAGTGCAAAGCAGCTTTGCGCTCCCCGAATATCGCGTAGGCATCCCTCAGGCCTGGACCAATGGATATTTTTGTTCGTGGTATCCCTTGCCCCATCTAGGAGCTTGTACCATGTTCTAGGTTCTGCCTGGCAGGTGAAGTGATTGTTGAAGGATTATGGAAGTGAAGTCAAGAGGAAGTGAATTTTGTCTCTCTCTCTCTCTCTCTCTCTCTCTCTCTCTCTCTCTCTCTCTCTCTCCCTTTCTATCTCTCTCTATCCCTGTCTTTGTCTCTCTACGTGTGTTTCTCTCTCTCTCCATTTCTCTCTCTGTGTTTCTCTCCATTTCTCTCTCTATCTCTCTGTCTTCTAAGTATCTATGTGTATTTTTCCTACCTCTTTGTTGTTGCTGTTCTAATGTTCTTTTAGTAGGAAAAGGAACAAGAGACGCAGAAGAGGCCTTTCCCTCTGACCACCAAGATTTATTTTCACAGGCAGATGTAAGTAATTCCAAGTTCTGCATTTTCTAGAAATGAACCTGTCTGCAGAATTTGAAAATTGTTTCAGTAGTGAGGAAATTTGGTTCATTGTTGCATCTTAGGGTGAGGGAAAAAGAGATTGAATAAGGTAATGTGTTTTGTCATACTACTTCATGTTTGCAATTCAGAATTGCTGAGGTCTTCCAAATAAATCAAGTTTCATTTGGATATCGATGAATTATCCTTGAGATATCCACTGCTCCAGCAAGTAGTTTATTGTGTTTCAGAGCAGTTTCCTCCTTGCGACGTGGCCGCCAGCCCAGCACGTGCGTTTCCTCTCGTGACGCTGCACGCGCGTGTGTGTCGCACAGGGCTGTCAGCGCTCGAGCGGAAGAGCAGATCCGGGCCTCCGATCGGAGGCGGCGGCAAACAAGACGGGCTGCGGGGGAGTTGCAGGCGGAGACGGAGGCGGGGACGGCTGAGGGGCGGGGACGGCGGCGAGGGGCAGCGGTGAATGGCGGTGGGTGGCAGAGGCGGGGGTCGTCGGCGGGGGTGGCGGCGGGGGCGTGGGCGGGGACGGCAGAGAGGGTGGGGGCGGGGAGTGTCAGCGGGGGACGGCGTAGGAGAGGGACGGCGGGGCGGCGACTGCGGCGGTGGTGGCAGTGACGGCGGGGGCGGCGGCGGGGGGCGGCGGCAAGGGGCGGCGGCGGGGAGCGGCGGCGGGAGGCGGCGGCGGGGGGCGGCGGCGGGGGGCGGCGGCGGGGGGTGGCGAGGGCGGCGGGGGCGGCGGGGCGGCGGCGGTGAATAAAAGCCGGCGCCCGTCGCTCGCCCGCGTACTCACTGTGGACCAGAGCGACATGGCGGCTCCCACGCTCAAGGTACGTGCCAGATCCGGCGTCACACATGGGGAGTCTCCAAAATCCGCTATGCCATAACCATATCACAGTAGTTCCCAGAAAGCGTCTCTTGAATTTGAGCTTATAGTGCACGGAAGAATGGAAAATTAATAAAATTCGAGATTTATAAACGTCAATATCACGTCAATCGACATATAAACCTTATCGAGATATTACGTTTGTGAAAGATATCACGTTCTGCGACATATTACATTTATTGACAAAACAAGTAATTCGACATTGAGCTTTTTGAGAAACAAAGCTATTTAAGATACGGTGTTATACGAGGTGAGAGGCAATGGGATGAAGAAAATATTGGTGGAGGGAGAAAAATGGGACCGCGACAAAAAATATGATTAAACAACTTGGATATAAGAAATTCACTTGGGAAAAAATGAATTATGGAATGTTTCGAGGAATTAAAGGTTATTCTGAGCTCTGTAATTGGGATGTAAAAGAGAATTAACAAAATTCAAAGGCAAATGGCGCATAATTCCTTATTCTGACGCATTTTCATTTTCGAACAAAACATTTTTTTGTGTATTTAATTGTGGAAGATTTTCCATGGTGACAGATAATTTGGAAAACACCAAATATGGCACAGTCGTTATTATTGAGCAGAAAGACGTAATTTTGAACCGTTTTGATAGATCTGATCAAAATACAATCAAATTAGTACTAAGTGTGCCCAAATATGAGCAATATTGACTCGACTCGACTCCCTCCTTCCGACACCACAGTATAATATGGTGTTGCATGGAAGAAAACAAACTGTATGAATTACATTGTTTCTCTGTTCTATTTTCTCAGATGATTTTTTGTGTATGAAATTCTTCAACCTTTGAGATCGTCACCAGAACCGTACTGCTTGGAAGTAGAGCAACATAACACGAACAAACTTTTTTTTTTTTTTGCAACGAAGTTTGCACGCGTCGGATACTCTTTGTTTACTTTGGATGTGACCTTGTTGGTGAATTATTATATAACCTCTTTCTTGCACTCGTCCTGGTCTTTTCGGAAAGTCATTCACTTCAGTTCTCGAAGTTTAATGCATGGGATGAGGTCAATCATGCCATTACACTTTGTGATAGCAAATTAAGTGAAAGTTTCAATTGTTTTAAATACGAAATGGTAAATATTGGTAAAAATAAACAAAACACGTGATATATTCAATATTTTTTTATTTTCTATACAAGATGATACTAAAAAGGACTATTAGCAGTCACATTCCATTCCCAAAACACGGAAACCATCATACCATTAATTTAATACATCGCAAAAATGGTATGGTATTTCTAATATCTAGAATCTTTCCTTTTCACTAACAAAAATGTAGTTTACGTGTACCTTTGTAGAAACCGTAATTTTGAAAGTAAAAATTAGAGAAAATCGGATTTGTTAACGTAATTCTTCGCAGCTCCGGTTTTGCAGGATAACAGATAAAAGAGAGGACGAGTTGAATTCTAGTCAAGATAATTTGCTCTCATTCCCTCACACAGCATGTTGACCAATCAGATTATCACAGAAAGAGAAAAGGAGAGGGGGAGGAGAACAGAGGGTAAATACGCTATCTTGACTTCCAGTTGATGCGAAGCATTCGTTGCATTAGGGTTCACTAAGAAATATTCTACTATTTCCTCTTTCAATTTCATTTTCTCAGACGAAACGCCAGAAATATGCATTAAGAAGTCACGTTATCGAAAATATAAATGTTTTATACATGCTAACATTTGATGGGTTTAAGAAAAAACTCACATCACCGAAATTACAATGCCAACTTTGGGATTTTAAAAAACTGCACTAACAAAAGTAGTGTAATTTGTAGGTAAATTATCAAGATAATGTCACTTCAAACCAAAAATGCATTTGAGGTGTAAAATAAAACTATTATTACTTACATGGATGTAATTACTTTTTTATATGGATGTTACAATGTCTAGGATATTCCTTCCATAAGGCAGTTGTGTTAGTGTTGAGAATGCTGTATTTGCATGTGTAGCATTAATGAAATATTTGTACAAGTTGTATTCGTCTCTTTCGGCACTCAAACCATGTGATGCGTTACAGCAGAACATTTTACGTACCTCCTCCGGGAAAACTGTATTTAGAAAGATTTCACACTCTTTCTCTTAGAAGTCCTTTCATAACTTTGCTACAAAACGCACTGGGAATGATTCCCTTAATATATCATAGAATGTGTTAAAATAACGGTACTTGATCGTAGATACTAACAAGGAGTTTTCATCATGAGGGACAACGTTCCCACAAAAATACAGCTCAATGCCCTATCATATCCAAAACTTTATTTTAATATCATTTTTCTTTATCTTTTTATTCAGTTTTGTTCACGCTTATAAATGTATTCCACATTAGCTAGTTACTATTTGGATTTCCTGGAAACTGCCAAGAGATCCAGTTTTCTTCTTGTTTTTGGTATGCACAGTTCATTTGTGTTGTTATAACACAGTTCATTTTAGCATTATTAATTGTAGTACACAAGATGCCCAACTTTTTGTGTAATACATGATTCCTCATATAAAAATCTCGAATGTATGTATGCTTCTAAGCACGTGTGATATCACATATGATTTACACGTATTACAATACCAGTGTCTAAGACACGCGTGCTAAATTCAGTGGCTCCGCGACCAGAACGCGATCAAAACCACAATAGGGTACTATGTGTATCATAGTATTAGTACCAGAAATGAATACAGTTGAATAGTGTGATGTTTCTTATAAGACGACCACCCCTAAGGTTGTAATCACGTAGTCGGCTTAAAGAGGCTTGCATTTGTGCAGCTGCTACTACCGCTACTACTCATAGCGAGCGCGCTCGACCTGGCCCCCAGCGCTTACTGCCCCTTCTACTGTTTAGTGTAGAGTGCATATCAGTGTGTGTAAGGAAGAGTGAGGATAGGACAAGGAAGAGGAAAGAACGATCGCGTGCGGTCTGTGGCCCGTTTGTTAGGGTACTGTTCCGGCGCGCGCCATGTGTTGATCGGAAAAAACACGGAAAAGTACCAGTGAGAGCAGTCGGCTGCTAGAACTCTTCTCCGCACAGCGGCTTATTTCGGCCTAGCTATGTAGCTGCTAAAGATCCTGCCACTCGAACCTCGAAACCCCCCGGTCAGAAGCACTTCAATTGATGCCCTGAGCCACCCGCGCCGGCGTGGCTGAGTAACTGAATGCGTGTGCAGCTGGTGCTGCTGCTGTTGGCGAGCGCGCTGGGCGCCTCGCACGGCGCGGCCCCGCGGAGCGCCTACTGCCCGTCGGGCTGCCAGTGCGTGTGGCTGGACCTGGTGTGCGACGGCGCCGGGCTGGCGGCGGTGCCCGCCGGCGACTACTACGCCTACGTCACCACGCTCTTCCTGGGCGGCAACGCCATCTCCGCGCTGCCGCAGGGAGCCTTCGCCTCCTTCCCCAAGCTCAGCACCGTCGTGCTCGACGACAACGCGCTCGCCACGCTCGACCTGCGCGTCTTGGCGCGCTCCCCAGCGTTGCAAGACGTGCGCGTGGCGCGCAACCGCATCTCGAGCGTGGTGCCCGCCGACGCGCTCGAGCCGCTGCGCGCGCTCGAGACGCTCGACCTCTCGTTCAATCGGTTGAGCGCGCTCGACCCGCACGTGTTCGACGCGGCGCCGTCGCTTCGGTGAGTTCGACCTTCCTATCACGGTTCACTGAAATTCAGTATTCTACTGTTTCAATTGCATTTTCTCATAAGACATGTGTATACATTAAGAGGTCATATAATTGAAAATGAAAGAAAACTCGTTGTATATTCATTACTTTCATTTACGTCCACATCGTTATTTATGCTCAATGTTCAAATTTAAACATACATTGTCATAATGTAGGAGATTAATAATGTATTCACTTAATGTACATTAAAAGAAATTTTACCTTTATTTTATCGCTTTCAATAGTTATTGGTCATCACAGTTTGTAAATCCATATTATCACAAATTATCTTTTTGCCAAGCATGTTTCAAGTGCATGTTATCATATGCATTACTTCTCGTCAAGCATATTTCCTGTTAATGTTTCAGAGCAAACTTCTTACGTTATAGAATGATTTCAAAGATGTGACTTTACACTTGGTTCGAAATAGCGCAATTTTCCTCGTTTGGTTATACTGATTTATAAACTTAAAAAATATTAAATATCAACGGAGCTGCCTAAACAATTAAGGCATTTTCATAAAATATCCAAGAGGACTCTTTTCATGACCAGACCATCAATTAAACCTTAGGACATTTAATTAAACATTAAGGGGGATGCGAAGAAATGTTTCCTTCCTGATGTTGCACGTGTATTTTCACGTTAGAAACTTGTCAGACTTCCATCCGATTACTATATGCATGTTAAAATATATTTTAGGTTTGACCGATCAGTTATTTACTCCTTTGCCTTTGTTTGCCCTGCGTGTCAAAATACAGGGATTGCATACTGAAAACTGATTTCGGCTATCTAACAAACATCGACATATTTATCAGTATTTTTGAAAAAAAATCTCAACTATCTCAGGTATTCAATCTTACATTGAGGAGTGTTTTTTATCCACTAATATATAAAAGGTTGTATGTTTATTGTTTTCACATTTAAGGAACGTGAGGTGACTCTTTTCTCAACTTAAAGCGGGTAAGAAGTTAGATACCGAAAGAAAACTAAAGAACGGGGAAAATTTCATACAACTCTAAGGAAATGTTTCATTACTAGAAAAAATTATTGAAGTCAATAAACACTAGAGTTATATTACATGTACTGTAATTACGTTATTTCAAATTTTTTAATTGTTTTTTGTCCTTATTTACGCGATAATAACAGTATCGGCATTCAAAGGTGCACCTTTTGGTGTCAATAAATAGAGTTATTTAATAAATATAAATAAAAAAATGTTTAAGACACTTCTACTGTTTTTATGCCGAAGCGGAAACTAATTGATCTGAATTTGTGCTGAATATTGAGAAGCTGTGACGTCGTGTGCCTACAGGTACTTGTACCTGGACGGCAACCCACTGGTGCTGCCCTCCAACGGTCCGTTTCTGGTTCACCCCTCAGTGGCGAGCTTGAGCCTGGCGGGCGTGGACGGCTCGGCGCTGTCCCCGCTCACGCTCTCGGCGCTGCCCAACCTCTACACGCTCAAGCTCAACGCCAGCGGCGTGCGCGACCTGTCCGGCGCGCTGGCCGCCTCCGCTGAATTCTACAGCGTGGAGCTGCAGGACAACCACATCGCCGCGCTGCCGGGCGACGCCTTCGGGCCGGGCGTGCACCTCGACGTCCTCAACCTGGACGGCAACCCGCTGGAGAAGATCGAGCTGGCCGCGCTGTCGGTGCTGAGAAATAGAACCGCCTTCTCCATCGCGGACACGACCATCGCTTGCAGCTGCGCGTACCAGGAGGTGTGGGAGTGGTCGCAGGAGCACGGCGTGCTGCTCAATGCCGCGTGCGCTGGTGCGCCGCCTTGCGACTTTGGGAAGTGAATGTAGCTTAATCTTGTCCATTGGTTCAGAATGAGACTTTGTAGAATTATTTTCCCGAGATAAAGATTTCATTCACTTTCCGACATTCATGTGAATAATACACTAACTTTTCAGCATCAAAACAGCACAATTATTTCCCAATACATTCCCTCCATTTTTCTACGGAAGATTGTGCTTTGCTTCCAGGAAGTGATGGCTGACGCCTTCATGTTTGGGGTGCGTTGAATGGTAACCCGCTGGAGTAGATTGAGCTACAAAACTTGGGAGTGTTGTAAAACTGAACGAATTTCTCCATTGCGGGCAAGACAATTGCTTGAGCTGTGCCTATAATGATGATGCCTCGGAGCACTGCTTCAAGCTGTATGCAATAGTCCGCTACCGTGTTAGTTTTCGAAAACGGTTTACGTTGAGTTGTAACAAAATATCCTCATTCATAAAGAAAATGACCGTCACTTCTCAGATTCTTACTTTTGCGTACCATCCTTAGGTTGGCCTTTTTCCACTCATTGCTTCATTTGGCTCATTTTTCACTTTTGACATTGTTTTTTAACCTAGAGACTTGCGAGTTACCCTCTCCAAAACATGTAAATTAGAAAGTTGATACTAATCAGATAACGGTCCAATTGTACTACTGACAACCGTTGCCTGGGTGTTTATCACAATTTTCTATTAGAAAGGAAAAGGAATAAATCATTGACCCCGGTGAATAACCTGATAAGTCATGAAACTTAATTTTATAGGAGAGCAAAAAACAGCTTTCAACTGATAGTGTAAATCAGGAATGGTATTCAAACGAAATCTACAAACAAATAATTTCGTTTTATTATTAATTTCGTTTGAGTATTATTAATCATTGATTTACTTCAGTTGAAAGAATTTTTTGATCTCCTGTAAAATTGTTTTCATGAGTTATCAGCTTATTCGCCGAGATCAAAGAAATTATATAAAGTACAGTATACTCCCACACAATGCTTTCCTGTTCGCCCTGGCCTGTAATGCCGCGTCCTTTTCCCCATCACGCCCGACCTTTCCCTGCGACCGTCACACCTAGCCAGCTCTACCCTGCCCCTTCTCACCCTCCCGTCCCCACCTCGCTTTGACCGGACCTCACCTGACCGGGAGAGGTGGCTCTGGGCATCAACTGATGGCTCTGCAGTGGCTCTGATCGGGAGGACCTTGGTTCGAGTCCAGTCGGTGGCAGGATTTCCGACACCAAACAGACAGTTGGGTCGAGTCCTGATGCAGTCTGGAGGAGAATTCTAGCGGCCGGCTACTCTCGTCGGTAGTTTTCCGGGGTGTCACCGATCAACACCAGGAGAATGTCAGAGTAGGACCATAACAAACTGACCGCGCGCGATTTTTCCGTCCTCTTCGTTGTCCTTTCCTCGTCTCTTATTTACACACTACCACAAATGCCGGGAGACCGGTTGGGAGCTTAGAGCTTATCCCGACAGCGGCGGTGTCTCCCTTTTGGGAGATTCCTGGTTAGGGAAATTCCCACTAGCCGACAGGTAGGTCGGCGCCATATCTCACCATTCTGCGGGGAAAGATCACGCCTCCTCTGGTAGAAAAAAACATGCAGAGAACTAATGACCTTAGCAGTTGATGCACCCAGAAACACTAATCAATACATCATTCAATCAATTAAGTCCCCTGGCCCAGGCCCACATCGACTTGCTTATTTGCTACGATTCTTTGCTAACATGTTCCTGACGTTGCTATCGAATCTTGAGAAACCGCCAGTATCATTTTTGACATTCGATTGCATATCTGACAATCGAAAATCATATAAATGAAAATTGTATGATCTTTAAACAGAGTTTTATTCAATTTGCTGAACTTCCTCAGAGCTTTCGGGATGATCGGGGGAAAAAACTGAAAGATTCACACTTATAAATTCAAGTCGCCAAGCTTCATGTTTTGATGAAAGACCATTTTAAGACTTTTCAAAGGTTCCCTCAGTCCGTGGTACGAATTGCCAGAAATGCTAGAAGTTGAGTTCTAGTGTGTAGGTATTTTCACTTTTAAAACAATGAATTAAAAAGTGCTGTTTTTGATAGATCACTTGGTTTTGCGAAAAATCTTTTGGAAACTTTTACTACATTTTCTTAGGTTTCGTGTTTATGAGTTCGTACCTTTCTGTATGATTCGTGAGGGGAACAACTGCTTTATGGCCGACGAATGTTCATAAAAATATTTCGTATTTATTTGCGCAAATTATTCGTCAACAGGCCCGCCATTGTTATGGGAAACATTCATTCTAATGTGCTTTAACCTTGAACAGTGGTCGTTCAAAGTGTGATCCAGTATAAAGCTAATTTCACCTTTATTCAATGATTTGCTAAGTGTAATATTCGCACGGCACCAGCAAGTAGAAATGATTTGCAGAAGATTCAAATGAACAAATGAAAACTATAATAGTCAAAGAGCATTCGCAATAAGTAACTTGAATATTCATGAAGTAATATTAATTTTTTTTACAGTAAACAGTAAAGAAAAATGTGACACGGAGACAAAATACACAATTTTGATACTATTGAGTTGTTTTACGAGTTGCCGTCTTGCGGTTTCGAGCTGCAGAAGAAGGAAAAAATATCGTCCAAGAATGAAAATGAGAAGGGGTAAATAGGCAGAGGAGAAGAGGTTTTTCCCTGAATATCACGTCCTACAGTACATGCCAACAATACCCTCAGAATAGTGACTTCTCTTTGGCTCCCTCCCACTATTCTTGTACGCCGTTGGCTTCCAAAAAGAAGTCCGTTTTCAATCTCATGATTCAGTTGACATCCCCAATACAATATCCCTACAAATGATAGAATCCATACTTTCAGATGCTGATATGTGTAAGTTCAGTATTTGCTTAAAATGCAACCTGCTTACAGAATTGGGAAGTTTGTTTGAGTAGCCTAGAAAACATGTTCGTTATTCCACCAAAGGATTTTGGAAAATGAGATCTAATGAGGTCATGTGCGGTACCATACCTCATGTTTTGCAATTAAGTTCTTTCGAGGTCTCTCATGTAATCCAAGTTTCATTTGGAAATCGAGGTCATCAAACGAAGAATTTTCCTTGTGAGATTCACTACTTCAAAACATAGTTTCTTGGGTTTAAGAGCCAATGTAGCAGGTTTCCTCCTGCCACGGTCCCTCAGCCGAAATGGCGGGCCGCCACTCCAGGACGTGCGTTCCCGTGCCGTCATCCCGCCTCGCACGTGTGTGTGTGTGTGTCGCTCAGGGCTGTCGCGCGCTCGAGCGGAAGAGCGGCACGGCCTTCCGGGCGGAGGCGCAAACACAGTGAGGGGGCTGTGGAATTGCCGCAGCTGCGCGACGCGACGCGACGCCGATCCGCTAGACAGGTGCCGCTGCTGCTGCGGCACGGAATAAAAGCCGACGCACGCCGCCCGCGCGCCTATTCCATGTGGACGCGAGCGACATGGCGGCTCCCGCGCTCAAGGTACGTGCCGGTGACTGCGACACTCGTATGGACGCCTCCGAAATGAAATTTCCATCACTCGGTACCCAAATGAACAAATTCAAGTAACAAATGCTTTCGACCATCTTGGCTCTTCAATTCATGTGCATGAGGGCGTAAAGGAATACTTAAAATTCGATGTAATAAAAAGCATGGTAAATATCACGTTAATAAGGATTTCACGTTAATGAAAATTTACCGTCAACCACTATTCTCGTCAACCGTCAACCGAAGTTCACAAAATTTACCGTTTAAAATATTTACCGTTTAAAATATTTACCGTTTAAAATATTTACCGTTTAAAATATTTACCGTTTACAATATTTACCGTTTACAATATTTACCGTTTACAATATTTACCGTTTACAATATTTACCGTTTACAATATTTACCGTTTACAATATTTACCGTTTACAATATTTACCGTTTACAATATTTACCGTTTACAATATTTACCGTTTACAATATTTACCGTTTACAATATTTACCGTTTACAATATTTACCGTTTACAATATTTACCGTTTACAATATTTACCGTTCACAATATTTACCGTTTACAATATTTACCGTTTACAATATTTACCGTTTACAATATTTACCGTTTACAATATTTACCGTTTACAATATTTACCGTTTACAAGTATTTTACCGTTTACAATATTTACCGTTTACAATATTTACCGTTTACAATATTTACCGTTTACAATATTTACCGTTTACAATATTTTACCGTTTACAATATTTACCGTTTATTATTTTACCGTTTACAATATTTACCGGGTACACAATATTTACCGTTTACAATATTTACCGTTACAATATTTACCGTTTACAATATTTACCGTTTACAATATTTACCGTTTACAATATTTACCGTTTACAATATTTACCGTTTACAATATTTACCGTTTACAATATTTACCGTTTACAATATTTACCGTTCACAATATTTACCGTTCACAATATTTACCGTTCACAATATTTACCGTTCACAATATTTACCGTTCACAATATTTACCGTTCACAATATTTACCGTTCACAATATTTACCGTTCACAATATTTACCGTTCACAATATTTACCGTTCACAATATTTACCGTTCACAATATTTACCGTTCACAATATTTACCGTTCAAAATATTTACCGTTCACAATATTTACCGTTCACAATATTTACCGTTCACTGGCTTATTTACCGTTCACAATATTTACCGTTCACAATATTTACCGTTCACAATATTTACCGTTCACAATATTTACCGTTCACAATATTTACCGTTCACAATATTTACCGTTCACAATATTTACCGTTCACAATATTTACCGTTCACAATATTTACCGTTCACAATATTTACCGTTCACAATATTTACCGTTCACAATATTTACCGTTCACAAAATTTAACGTAATGATCGGACAATCGCGATCATCCAACAATCGCGATCATCTAGCAATAGCGAAATACACGAGATAAATTAGAGATATAGAACTTTGGAGGGTACGATGATACTTAATTTATGACGCTATTAGAGATACAGAGGTGTTGAATGAGGGCGACATGCAGACCATAGGGTACGAATCCTGCGAAGAGAAGCGAGGCAGCGAAAAGACATGGGCAAATTGGTCGCAGCAAACATTTGACTACGCTTTACAACTTGTATATCTGAAATTCAAATTCTAAAGTAAAATGGATTATCGAATATTTCGAGTAATCAATACTTATGCTATCCTTTGTATCAGGGATATGAAGGGGAAATTATAAAATTCGTGATGTAAGGAAGCATTCCTTTTGAATTCCTGAGGCTTTGTAATTTTGAAGCACAGTCTGTTAATTATCTCATGGAAGCTTTGCCGACTGATGATTTAAAAAAACATAAATAATGGCATAGTCACTATTTCAAGGCAGAAATACATCATTTTTGACCGCATTTGCAGACATTATCAACACGTAATCAAATTAATAAGTGATCCCTAGAAGACTGTCATGTACGAACGCAAACGTACAACTCCACGTATAACAAATACTCCATTTTATCAATAAAAAATGTTATGTGATTTCCAGAGTGAATATTTACTGCAGCTATGCTGTTGAAAGCAGAACAATTCTTCACATAGCAGAAATTATACACTTTTTGTTACAACGAGTTTTCACTCGATGACATGCTGTGTTTACTCAGTCTGAGACCTTGTTGGTCAATTATTATATAAGCTCTTTTATGCATATGTCCTGTATTTTTCAAATGTCAAGCATTTAAGTACACGATGTTATAGCCTTGGGATAAGGTTATTCGCACACGATGAATTTTGAGTACGCTCCTCACATATCTATGAAACACAACACTGGTGTTCCTGTGGTTTTATATCGATAGGTGAAGATTCGATTCTTCAATGAATTCAATATTTTCTTACTGAAAGAAACGGTATTAATTAAAATGAAAAATTCTCACTCTTTTACCAAAAAAACTATTTCATTACCAGTACTCATACTAACCAATATGTTTTTGTAATTTAGAAAATAAAGGGAAAATTGAATATTTTAACCTAGCTCTTCGGTGCTCAGTTTTTACGGCAACAGTAAACGGTTCTTACGGTAAGGTTTACAGTAACGGTCAGCCCAGTAGGTGCGTGAGAAACCAAGCATCTCCCCTAAAAATCATTTGTTCTTTATTTCTTCCACCATGCTGATCAATCTTTCAAAGAGGGAGGGAGACAAATTAATAATTTCATCTCTAATTCTGTTCCAATTTATGCAAAGTATTCGTTGTATTAGGGTTCTCTCAACCATAATTTTCTCCTTCCTCTTTCAATTTTACTTTCTTACAAGGAAAACCGTAAATATACATTAAGACGTTACGTTATTGAAAAGGTAAATGGGCTATATTAGGCTAACATTTTATCATTTTATGAGAAAATTATCATCATTCAATTTATAATGGCAGCTTCGGAATTAACATAAATAGACTGACAAAACTAATATAATTGTAGGTAAAATATCAAGGTAATGCCCACTTCAAAGGAATAAATACATTTCAGGTGTAGAATAGGACCGTTTTTACTTACATTATCTCTAGTATATGTCTTCTATGAAGCATTGATTACTTTCGAGTGTGTTGTGTTTACAACTGCTGCCTGAATGATATGTTTGTACAAGTTGTACTTTCAGCAATCAATACATGCGATGCTTTGCAACAGACTTTTTACGTCGCTTCTACTGTAATATATCTTCAGAGGTCACACACTTTTTCTCTAGTAAAACTTTCGGAACATTTCTGCACAAAGCACTGAGAATCATTCCCTTGATATTGTACACAATGTGTTACTATCATCACTTCATAACAGTTGTTCATGTAACAGAATGTTCAAATAAAGTTATATCCACGAGAGACAGACTAGGGATTTTCTCTGTCCCTGTTTATGTGTTTATTTGTGTGTGTGTGTGTGTGTGTGTGTGTGTGTGTGTGTGTGTGTGTGTGTGTGTGTGTAGGTACAAGTATATTGTCCAGTTTACTTCGATGTGTTCTTAAAAATAATTTTTCATTTATTTTGTATACAAAATTTATTTATATTTGTTGGCGTTTACATATAACGAAAAACAATATACTTGATATACTTTCATTGGTGTGAATCATTAGTAAAAGCTTTACTTTTTTAAAAAGTATCACGAGCTCTTTTGGGGGAAGGTGTTGAACCCCCGTGAGACCCCCCCTTCCCCCACTCTGTGCGCCACTGGGTATAACGCTTCCGAAAGAATTTAGAGCGGTTAAACCCAAGTCATACACACAACTAAATAAAGTTTATAAAATTTTCTTTATTTAGTTTCAAATGCTTCAAATGCACTTTCCAATTTATCCCACTTCAGGCAGTGTTATCCTGAAATCCTCTATTTAGAATGCAGGGATAGCGGCAAACCACCTCATCTGTAGGATGATATGATGATATTCAGGAATAGTTCGAGTGCAGGAATGAAGACACCTGGTTTAAGCTGTGGCTTTACTTGAATACCCCCTGATTTTGCAGGAAACTGTCTAGAGATCCAGCATACAATCCGCATTGTGATAGTTATCGTTGACGTGGTAGTAGTGTTGGCATGCGATTTGTTTTAATTCAGTTAGTTGTACCCCTTTTCACAGTAGAACAGAATCCGTCAAAACAGTTTTTGTATGCTACAAAAAAAAATCCACACCAGGTCGGGTACACCAGGTCGAAAGAGGTACCGCTGTCTCGGCGGTGGAAGGCGAGCAATCTATCCCCAACTCCATGGGTCGCTCCTATCTCCTTTTGTGACGGAGTTCCTGTTCTTCGGCTCGACAGCCCGCTAGGGACTTTGGCCGATCAACGGTGACCCAGCTTCTCGGCCATGTGATAGGGGGTTCGTATGGTTAGCACGAAGACATCCCTTCACCGTTTACACTGGTCTTCATAACCTTGGAGTGGGCTTTCTCATCGTCACACAGCAATAGATACTGGGACACTTGTAAGGAAAGCGCACAGGTATACTTTGCTTCGGCTGGGAATCGAATCCGGTGTTGCGCCGTGGAAAGCGAGTCTGCTAACCAACGAGCCATCAAGGGAGACATTGCGATGTTGCAGGTTGCAAGAATCATAGACAAGATGGCTTTTCTATGTACGCGATTTACAAATGTATGTACAATATATCTAGCCGTCATCCACACCATTCATGAACGGAGCGTTCGCACCCCTTCAGCTTCTGCCAACGCTACCGAGCATACTATTCGACAGGAGCGTGGCACTCACTGCTCGCAAGCTGCCCGCCCTACACCCACCCCCTGGCGTCGCCGCCACAGCGTCTCAGCAGAGGTTTCCGAAACAAAACCAGCCCTGTTGCTGCGCGTAACCGCCTCTACAGAGGCTCTCCGTGACACACGTCGCCTCCCAAACGGAGTGGACATTCGACCATTCGCCGCCAACGGGCACCATCATGACCCTCTCGCTCTGGGACCACTGGGTTGGGACCACATCCTCTTTCCGGTTGTAAACACCTTCCACAATCGTGAGGTGTCCATGTTAGTCGGCTGGTTACGGCGTTGTTTCGGGTTGATTTGCTTGGTTGATTTATTAATTGAATCCTTAGTGTTTTCAGGCGCACCAATTTATATGGCAATAGTTTCGTAAGTGTAATGCACTTTTTTTCTCGGGAGGTGGGGGTGAGCTTCCCTTGCTGGTTGGTGAGATCCGGCCCTCATCTACACGTCAGTTTGCAAGGTTTCCCCCTATCAGGTACCTCACCAGCGAGACATGTCCCAACCGAGACAAGCATGGCCATATACTACACTGGTCTCCCGACATATTTAGTAGTGTAGTACACATCCGTAAGCAGATCCTAAGTCATCCTATGAAGTGCGATGGAGTGAGAAGTTTCAAACAGTTTGTAATGCTGTCCAGAGAATTCGCTAGCGCAGGCGAAGGCACCGCATGCCAGCCGCGATTACCTATGGCTCCTTATGTTTCAAGGGCGGGAAGAGGGTAGGATGTGCGTCTGGGCGGTCGATAGGCGGTGAACAGTCCTTCTCTGCTCATTCATATGATTCGCTTTTCTCAAGTATTTGTGAAAATGGAGTGTGTTAATGATCCATAAGTTAGTGGTTTGTGTAATTGTCTTACAGAACAAATATTAAGGACGGAATGTCATAATATTGGGATTTGGGGAAAGCTCGAAGTAAAAGAGTGGAGGTAGCTTCCATGAAGTGCGGTGTGCTTACATACATACATACATACATACATTCATACATACATACATACATACATACGTACATACATTTATTTGAACTGCAATTGGGTATGACCCGGTGGCAGTTAAATAACAATAATTACAATAATAATAATAATAAAGGACTACAGTACAAGCCGAACATGCAATAATCATTCTATCACTAATATTAAATATTGTAACAAATATTTCAACGCTGTCATGATATCCAATAATTATATGTCGGCGATGCTAAAATTTAATACAAGCCACATAAGTTTGGGTAAGTTGTTTTGTTTGTTTTTTTAATTCATTGATCGCGATCACTACACTTAACTGCACTGCACTGCACTGCACTGCACTGCACTGCACTGCACTGCACTGCACTACACTACAATGTTTTTGCTTTGAATTACACTGACCAGCACTTCACAGCACTTCACCGCACTTACTCATTTAATGTCTATTACTCTTGAAATGACGCTGAGCACGTGCGCAGCTGTGGCTGGTGCTCGCGAGCGCGCTGCAGCTGGCGGTGGGCGCGGCCCCGCACGGGTGCCCCCGGGGCTGCCGGTGCGAGTGGCGCGACCTGGATTGCGACGACGCGTCGCTGGGGGCGCTGCCGGCGGGCGTCCGCTGGACGCGCGTCTCCAGGCTCTTCCTGCGCGGCAACAACCTGAGCGCGCTGCCGGCGGACGCGTTCGGCGCGCACCCCATGCTGAGCGCCGTCGTGCTCGACGACAACGCGCTCGACGCGCTCGACCTGCTGGCGTTCGCGCGCGCGCGCCGCCTGGCCGAGCTGCGCGCCGCGCGCAACCAGATCGCGGCGCTGCTGCCCGCGCGGCTCGACGCGCTCGAGACGCTCGACCTCTCCTTCAACCGCCTGCGCGCGCTCGACCCCTACGTCTTCGAGGCGGCGCGCTCGCTGCTGTGAGTTGACACCAATGCACTTCAACTGCTGTGATAATCAGTCCCGTTAGTGGAGTGCGTATTTGGGGATACTAGCGCAGGCTGGGTTATGAGTGCGATGGGCATTTGTTCGCTGATTTCATCGCCACCACTAGTTATAATTAGGGAACTGATTTTCATGTAAATACATATTTTTACAAGGACAAGATACCGGCATTCAGTAATATTTTTTACACTTAACACGACATTCTGAACGAATTGGAACCATTTTTATTTTACATATTTTTTACATATTTTGGTATAATTACATATTTTTACATATTTTATCTATAGCTACATATTTCGTTACATTTTAATATATTTGTAGGTCGAAAATGAACATTTCACTTGTGATGTTCGAAATATATGTTACTTGAAAACTAACTTAGTCACTGAAATACTTAAAAAATACGCAGTGCGCTTGTATTAACGCCGGACAATCGCTATTAATTGCCAAACTTATCTCCCTACTGCTTCTTGGAAATAGCGTAGTCGGGATCAACGATGAGCGGATGTAGTATGTGAAGCAGAAGGAACTTCAACCACGTGCTTACTCGTGTTTCATAGACCCCATGCGTAACTCGATAAAAAATTCACATCATTGTCTTATCCCTTTTCTGGAGTTGGGGGGGGGGGGGAGTATGCGCTCTTTAGCCCCCCCCCCTTCTATCACAGGCTACATGGTACTATTCACTTGAGCTCCGGCTCCTCGTAAACAACATTGCATATAATACGAAAGTATTATGTTTCGGATGAAACTAGCAAATAATTGCTTCTGTAGATGTAAAACTTCAACGTACTCTCCTTGGAAAACACTTGAAGAATGGAATTGTAAACGTTATAACGAATATTTATTTCACATATTTCCTATTTTTTCTTACATATTTTTGAAAAAATAAGTACATATATATGTACATATTTGGCTTTTTTTATTACAATAAAGTCCGTTCCCTAGTTATAATCATACTACCAACTTAAGCGGACGAAGTATGAAACAGGAATGAATAGGACCTATACCCCATTTTCGCACACACTTTGTTCCCGACACCTTGTAATGCTCAATTACTTTTAAAGGCCAGTTTTCTGGCTTCGCTCGCTCCAAGTCTCAGAGGCTCGGACCTTCGGCTCTCGCGTTCACTATAAACAACCTTACGTCTTTCCACCGCTTATTTAACAATGTACTTTTATAAGAAAGCGCTTTAATGGTTAAGTTCACTACCCTGCATTACGTCACTGTGGTGACAGACAAATGAACATCGCACAGCGCATAACCGAGTCTCCGCTGGTATACTCGAATATTTATCCTGGGAGGTAGAAGTGTTCCCCTCCCACTGAAAGATGAGATCTGATGCTGACCTATGAGTAGGCTTCCTTGAGATTTAGCCTCTCCTGGTATCCCCTCCTCTAGTGGAACCAGCTCTAAGGTCCCGACCCGTCTCTCGGAATTTGATGTGTGGTGCACATAACTGTAGTGTTTGTAAGTACGGAGAGAGAGGAGAGAGCACAAGGAAGAGAAAGGATAGGCAGCGCTCGGTCAGTGGCCCCTTTGTTAGGATATTGCTTCGGCATTCGCCTGGCAGTGTTCGGAGACACCACAGAAAACTACCGATCACAGCAGCCGGCAGCTACAATTCTCCTCCAGACAGCCTAGCTCTGAAGACCCTCTGCCGAAAATTTGATACAGTCGAGACTCGAACCCTACGACCTACCCGTCAGAGCTGCTCCAAGGTCAGAGACAATGCTGGTGCACATCTCTACTCAGCCTGTATTTCCAGTGGTAAAGTACAGTTCAAGTGCACACTATTGCATGGACTTTGTTAAGTTTCAAGAGCATGTTTTTGCATATACTACATTTTTGGTAGTATGTTCAAAAGCTGATATTATCGCATGCAAAAACTTTTGGTCAATCATATTTTGTCGATGTTATAAAAAAATACGATTTATTGACTGAATTCAAAATATAAACATTTCATTCGAAGTGGCAAACTTTTTTTTCGAAAATATTAAATTAGACCCTCACTTCAGATCCAGAATATCAGCTAATCGAAGTACAGTGGAAGAGAAAGCACCTTATTGCACTGAGTTCACAGGAAGATACATTCTCCTCTCCTGTGCTTTCCTTCTATTTTCCAACTGGAGACTTTAATGACAGTCCCACATCCCATGTACGTCAAGTTACAACACGTAAGGGTTTACAGCTTATTTACGTATAATTTATTTATTTACCGGTACATTTTAAACAAAACATTGGATTTCGATTATGGTTTTCTACCCAATATCGATGTTCTTATTGGTAGAAAAAACCGCTACGAAGGTGTGCAACTTCATATGAAGACATTTATTTAATGGTCGCGAATATATAATGGTATGTTAATTCTTCTCAAATTTTTAGAGTATGAGGAGACCTTTCTTTAACCCACAATTCGAGAAATCAATTAGTCTCCAAAGGAAATGTAAGGAAGTGACAACATTGCATATTCATACACTTTCTTAAAACCGACTTTTATACACTCTTTATTCAAATATTTACGACTACACAGGTATGACTGAACTGAATAAACTCGAAATTAATATTAAATAATAAATTGCGCTATTTTGGAGATTTTTGTAGTTTTTTCTCTCGGTATTTGCGCACTGATAACATTAGTCTACAAAATTTAAAAAAATTCAGGCGCAAAAACTTTATTAGCTAAACTTTATAGCAAAAGTTTACGCTGCATTTAAAACTGACACCCATTTCTTCTATCACGTAAGGTTTTTTTGTGACAGTAAATTAATTATTTGTTGAAAGTACCTAAACCGTGTTTTTTGATAATCTCCTTGATTATTTTACCCAGGAATGTTCCTTCTGAGAGTCCAACGCTTAACTTTCAACAGACTTGTGCTCCATTCTCCTTGGTACTTTTTTCAGCGGTTGAATCCTTAATTTTCTGATTGAATCACTGATCGCGTGTCTCGCTTATAGCCCCAAGGTTTTCCGAAAATATTCAAGTGAATGTGAAGGAAATGAATCTTAAGAGATCTATACCCTAAATAAACCTATGATTTCAAAAACTTATAGCAACATTTTGGTAACAAGTCTAGATTGTCCATTAAAAAATTTTGTGGAATCATGAAAAAGTTTGTCTACGGCAAAACACTGTAATTGTTTAAATCAATAAATCTGCGTTATCTTCATTCATCATAAATTAGCCATTCAATGTAAATGTAGTATTTCTCTGTTTAAACCTTTCTACAGCTGTTCTTGTTGTGCAGTGTAATTGCAATGGTTCGTGTCGTAATATATTTATTCCTCCAAAACTGTAACTGTAAACAAACTTTTGACAGTATGAGTGAATTTATCATTTAAGAAACTAGAATCACGCATAAGTTTGTCTGCGGCAAAGCCAATGTTGACCAGTGTAATTGCACTGGCATTTCTTGGCACCCTTCTTGGGGTCACCCCCAAACATGTTTATTTGGTAACTTCGTATTAAAAATGCACATTCTCTTTAGCGTCAGATTGTATTTGGATATTGTTTTATAGATAAAAATATTATTTTTTTGGATAGCAGGTTTACATCAAATTAAAAATATATGTATGGAATTTATTACGAAGGTAATCCCAAAAGTAAGGTCTCCTATTTTTTTATAAGAACATACACCTGTTTATTTCTACAATGGTTTACATCAGTTTACAGCTTGAACATTTGAACATTTAGCTATTTTCGACATAATCACCTTTTCGGTCGATGCATTTTTGTAGACGCTGTGAGTTTTTGTATGCTCATGTCATACCAACTCGCCGCCATGCTGTTCAGAAAGTTATGAACCTCTTCTTACATCTCGTCGTCGGAGATGAATCGCTTGCCGGCCAAATGTTTTTTCAACTTAGGGATCAAGTGATAGTCACTGGGCGCCAAGTCGGGACTATAGGGTGGGTGGGTGATGATGCGTGAGTGGGTGGGGAACTGAGCGCCTCAGGGCAGCGTGCGCATGTTAACACATAGCGCGGGAAACACTCTTCATACCAGTGTGACCAACTGACACAGAAACAGAGTTCCGTACTTATAAATAAATAGGAGACCTTACGTTTGGGATTACCTTCGTAAAATGTGTCATAGATAATGATTATTTACAATCTGACGAAATTGTCACATCAACGGACAGAAAAAATAAAGTAATATGTCTCTTTCACTGATTTTTGTGCCCGTAAGGAGGCTAAGGGCCGAATTCATAGTCGACACTTTAACTGAGTGTTCCCTTAAGTGAAAGAATCATATTCATAAACCGCCCTTGAGTGAAGTCTTAAGTGCGCACTCATTCGTATAAGCGAGGCAGCTTGCTCTCTTAAGTGGCCCTTATGGTTGTCTCGTCTCGTCAGTCGTTACCAGTTTAGGTTATATTTTTACATAGCGTTCACCTACTGTTGAATTCGTTTTGTTGGTTTTACAGTTAAAAATTTGTGTTATTAGTAGTCAATTAAAACGATTCATTTGTAAAGCGTGTTATGGATAACGACTTCGCCGAATATTTTGAGTTTTATACGCAACACATCCTGCGAAATACAAATAGATATATTGGAGATGGGAGCAATCCATTGGAAGTGTATAATGATGAACAGTTCCGAAAGCGGTTTCGTTTTAATAAAACCACAGAAGTGGATTTACTTGTGCCGATGATCGAGAAAGTCCCAATGACGTAAAGAGGACTGCCGATTTCATCTTTATTAAAAGTTCTCGTTGCATTAAGATTTTATTCAACTTCATCCTTTCAGGTATGTTTCCAAAATTTTTAATTTTGCTGCGCGTGTCAACTCAACGTTGGAGTGTCCGCTCTCCTGTCAAATTGGACGCTCTTTGTACAAAAAGGAGTGTGTGTGTAAACTCTGTTACCAAGAACTTCGAATCAGCTGCCGCCAATGCCATGTTGCCACATTTCTCTTTCGCTTAAGGGAACACTCATTCCGCGGTCGTAAGGAACGTCTATGAAATACAAGCGCCTATAAGTGAACACTTATTTTGAGAAAGTACTTATCACTTATAGATTCTCTTATTTCCTTAAGTGCCGACTATGAATTCGGCCCTAAATGTTCTGAAACGTGTCATTAACATTGTGTGCCGGTAGGTTCCTGTACCTGGACGGCAATCCACTGGTGCTGCCCTCTGACGGTCCGCTTCTGGTTCACCCGATGGTGGCGAGCTTGAGCGTGGCGGGCGTGGACGCCTCGGCGCTGTCCCCGCTCACATTCATTGCTCTCCCCAACCTCAACACGCTCAAACTCAACGCCAGCGGCGTGCGCAACCTGTCCAGGGCGCTGTCGGCGGCCCCTAGCCTCTACAGAGTGGAGTTGCAGAGCAACGCGATCGAGGTGCTGCCGTTTGACGCCTTCGTGATTGGTGTAGCCCTAGACGTCCTCAACTTGGACGACAACCCGCTTGCGGAGATTGAGATAGAGGCTTTGTCTGACATGAGAAACAAAACGACCTTGTCTATTGCGGACACGACAATCGCTTGCAACTGTGGCTACCAGGACGTCTGGAGCTGGACACAGCAGCACGGCGTGCTTCTTAATGCCACATGCACTAGTGCACCACCTTGCAACTTTGGGAAGTGAATGTAGATTCATCACGTCCACTATTTTATAATGAGACAATTTAGCAGTTTTTTCCTGTAACTTTCACCTTTAGCCACTCAGGTAGGAAGCTTCAATAATACAACAGTTTTTTTTTATCTGCACACTCCTTTGTTTCTACGGAAGTATGATTATTCCGCAAGCTTGTCTTCAAAGAAATGTCGGCAGTTGTGTTCATGCCGGGCGTACCCCTGGACGTCCTCAAACTTCGTCGGCAACGTGGTGGAGAAGACTGAGCAAGCGGCGTTGTCATTACTGAGAAATCAAACGACCTTCTCCTTTCTGGATACGACCATCGCTTGCAACATTATCTTTCACGATGTGTTCGAGTGGTCACAGAAACACGACGTGTGACTGAAAGCTTCGTATACTGTAGCACGCCTTGCACTTTGAGGAAGTGAAAGCAGTTTAATAAAGTCCATTTGTTTATAATTAGCCGATATAGCAAACTTTTACCGTGTCATAGTAATCCTTCAATTTCAAACGTTCCAATAGAAAGCTCCAATAGTGTAGGTTATATTTTCTGTTGTTTTTTTCTGAACATTTCTTCCAAATTTCTTTGTAAGTGTGGACGTTCCCCGGTCCCCTTTCGTTAACGACGTTCCGACTGATTTCTTCACCCCCGGCGTACGCCTGGAAGCTCTCAACTTGAACGCCAACCCGCTGGAGAAGGTTGAGCTAGCGAAGTTTATAGTGCTGCGAAATCGGATTTACTTCTCTATTACGGACACGACAATCTCTTACAGCTATACGTATGGATGAGAATGTCAGGGACCGGCCACAGAAGCACGGCACATTCTCAAGTCTGTGAAATTATGCGCCATCTTGCAATTTTGCAAATACATCGACTGTTTAATTTTAAAAGTGGACATCCAATCACAATGCAACGATGACTGAAATCTCGATTATAATTTACTTATCAATCTCTCTGTAATTTGAGTACATTTAATTATAATGATAATTGAAAAATAATATTAAGAATGAAAATAATGTCGTTTTTCAGTTTAATCCGGTTAGGAATCAACATACGCTTGGATTTCTGTCATTTTTTACTTTCTATATTATTTTTGAACCTAATGGTTTCTCAGCTGTCCTCCAATTCCACAGAGGTAAGATGTCACCAACCAGACAATCCTATGGCGCTACTTCAATCTTTCGAACCAAGCGGAAATTGTTGATAGCGAGTATTCTCCTTCAGTGAAATACGTTCTAAAACTGCATGTATCTGCCAATTCCTCTCGATTCTAATAGTCCATGCTCTATTTTATTCTACTTGATCTGTAGTGTATCAGTATATGATCTTGTAATTTTTATGGGGTAAATAATAATTTCCTATTTAAAGAGAAGGAACGAGTGAGAACGAAGTGCTTTTTTTGCAAGAGAATTACGTAATGAAAGATTGATTCAACCGCTCTTCGTTTACATCGTTCATTTTATTTGTGTAGAATATGTTTCAATTATTCTCATCTAAGTCCTCATTGTAATTTAAATACATTTTTCCCTTTAATAATATACTATCAAACCTTTTTTGCATACAATAAATTTCCGTGCAGCTGTAATTTTTCAACTGAATGTTGTTTTAAAGGAATGAATTTGATAATTGATTCAATGATTTCTATGAATAATGGAAGAATCCCTAAGACATTATTATCATTGGAACACTTTTGTCAATGCAGTATGAGATTTTTCAGGCAATTGTAAACGCTGTGATTGCTATTTCTGTGACATACTATGATTTCTATGGATTTAAAAGCCGTATTAATTTGTATAATTATTGTCAGTGCTATAAATGTACGCGTAATAGTTATAATTACTTCTGCTGATGATATTCGTATTACGTGATGGTATTCGCATGAATATAATCCTGAAGTCACCATTAAACAACATACATGACAACAAACACATGGAATATATTTTTTATTTACTGTTTTCGACAAATTTCTAAATATTCACAGTCCACATCAGAAAAAGATTCAATAAAGAATACTATTCCCTACAACTTGAAATACACGAATGACTATAATATAGCAAAGGAATAAATATTATTGGTTATTTTTACATTTTCTTTTACACTAATGGAATGCAATTTTGTCAATCTCAATCTGTGAGTAAAAAAGTAATTAATGTTAATGGAATTTCAACTAAACTATCAGTTTACTTATTCTACAGGATTACAAAATTCAATATTGCACGTTCGCGCACTTTACTGGGCCATAATTAATCCATGATAATCAATTTCATTGACCTAATTATTTTCACATGCCCTTTTGCTCCGTGGTATTGCCTTTGAGTTGTCGTATACACAACCCAAAACACAAGTAGATTATTCTAATGGAAATTAGATGGAACTTCTCGTCGAAATGTGAAATGGTGAATTATGATTAGTGCATCGCCTAAATAATGTAGTTTTGTGTCAAACGAGTAAACATAAAAACTAATTTCATAAATCAAAGTAACATCTGAAAGGAAAAGTAAGAAATGCGAAAATAGGCACGATGGATTAAACACGAAATCCGGCAACGCTGTACTATCTACGATGATGGAGAACAGTCAAAATGACTACCTCAAAATAATTCTTTTTTTGAATTATTTTTAGTATTTATTTTGAGGGAACTGGGTGGAAAATCAAATCGCAAAACAAACAAATTGCTGTTCCGACATTCTATAGTTAAAAATTTTCTTAAAGAGGCATTCGAAAGTTGTTATCGAATGGATTGAGAGTAAAGTGTGGTGTCACCATGGAGATTCAAAATATAACCACCATAGTGAGGTAAACAAACATTGTGATTAGCGGTAAAGATGGCGGAGTTATACCTACAAAAAAGATAATTTAAACTTTCACAATGATAAAATTATTACAAAAATTCTTACGTAATTCCGAATTGTTGCTTCGTGTAAAGTACCCCCCAAAAAACAAACAATTTGTTTTAAATTCGCAGGGCCCTGACTTCGTTCAGGAAATATCAATTTCGGATAAATTGTCTCAACCGTTTAGGCACTAGCGTTTACTAGACGTATCAAGGACCCACAAAACTTGGAGTCTGACTACACAACGTTTTATAGGTAGCAAAGTAATGCATATAGGGTTAAGATTTATCCATTTTTTCGTTACCAGGGCCCAGTAATGAGTTTTCCTGTCAAATAATCACCAAATTCTGGCGCACAATTACAATATACTTCCTCTCCAAGCACTAAGCAAGGCGAGAGACTAGAAAAGCCTTGGAATAAAATAGTGCTCATTATGAAAGTGTTGTATTATTACCACTAATGTATCCAGAGCGAGTGTACTGATGGCAGTGTACTTCGAGTTATATTATTATTATTATTATTATTATTATTATTATTATTATTATTATTATTATTATTATTGTTATTATTTGCACATTTTCATCGACTTGTGACTTAATAGTGAACAAACTGAATTTTAAATAAGAACTATATTAATTTAATCATTACAATTTCTTTCATTTTTAGATCTTTTCGACCCTTCCTCTCCCTCGTCTTCGTTTCCTTCCGCCGCCGGAAGTCTTGAACTGCTGTCTGGACCCACGATTGCGGCCAGCTCGGACGTCCACTGCTTTGCAAAGAACGTGTTCACTTCATTGACCAACGCAGAGAAAAACTGCTCATCTCTGACTGTATTCGAGCAGTGTCTTTAGCCTACGCAAGGAATAACAATTGAAGAGTGGCCCTGGAGTTTAAATGAATTCCCATGCTAGAGTAGGCGCCAAAACACTTTGCATGCAGAATCCGTAAAAGGCACTGTGGGAATAATGGCACTGCAAGAGACAACGTGATATACCACAGTTGTATTTGCGTGATCAGTATACTGACTCGTGTTGGCAAGGAAAACCCCACATTACTACCTTAGAAAGTGAAACACATTGCACTTACACAGTGTGACTTGTAATAGTGATAAATGAGGCTAATGTGACTTGTAATAGTGATTGATTATTGACAGATTGATTACTATCAGGGCAGCAACACAGAATACGCTAAAATTTGAGGTTAGGATAAACAAGGTGTGTTGCTTACAAATTGTCTAAAATGTTACACAATTTCTCTTTCAAATTCTTTGACAAGTGTTGAGCAAGCACGCATATTTGGTCGACGGGCAATCCACTTTCTCACTCATTAACTTCTTTTGTAAAGAAGCGTAACGAAACTCGTCCCCGCTGTCTTCTTCGCCTCCATCTTAACTGAACTCTCGCATCTCCATCGCGAGCTGACTACTCTCCAGGGGACAGATCTGTCAGAGGTGATCTCGAGAGGGCGCGGCGAGTGCAAACGCGAGAGTTTCTGGGAATCGCGCGTCAGGAGACAGAATTGCGAGCTTCTGCCGAGACTAGCCCGCGCTAGTCAGTCTCTCGAGGACACGCGCCATGCCTGATCCTGCATTATTCTCTTGCGGATGTGCCCTGGCCGCGCGAGGCGAAGCGCGTCCATTGCCTGGCGAGTGAGGGGGCGGGGTCAAGTTGCGGGGAGGGGAGAGAGCAGTGAAGGTGGGGGCCGACGGACGTGTGGCGAAGGGATGAGGCTGGAGCGGAACGGGTGAAGGGTAGCAATGAATGGAGAGTGTGGGGCTGGTGGGGTGTAGGATGAGAGGAAGGACTGGGGCGTGTGCGAGGTAGGAAAGAGATGAGGGGTCAAGAGTATTACCCAGGAGACTTCGAACTCGGGCACGGGATCTTGAGGAGAAAACGGAAAGGATGAAGGAGGGAGAAAGGGAAGGGGAGGAGGAGGGGGCGAGCGAGAGGAGGAGGGAGGCTGCGAGCGAGAACAGGGTGGAGCGAGAGCGGCAGACCCACAGGGGAGAGCGACAGAGGGAGAGAGAGTTCGAGAGAGAGAGGAAGCCCGAGAGAGAGGATGAGCGAGAGCGAGAGACAGCGAGAGAGAGGGAGAGCGAGAGAGAGTGGGAGAGGGAGAGAGAGTGGGAGAGGGAGAGCGAGAGAGAGGGAGAGCGAGAGAGAGGGAGAGTGAGAGAGAGGGAGAGGGAGAGCGAGAGAGAGGGAGAGCGAAGAGAGAGAGGGAGAGAGAGAGAGGGAGGGAGAGCGAGAGAGAGGGAGAGCGAGAGAGAGGGAGAGCGAGAGAGAGGAGAGAGCGAGAGAGAGGGAGAGCGAGAGAGAGGGAGAGCGAGAGAGAGGGAGAGCGAAAGAGAGGGAGGAAGAGCGAGCGAGAGAGGGGAGAGCGACAGAGGAAGAGGGAGAGAGGGAGAGCGAGAGTGAGAGAGGGAGAAGGAGAGCGAGAGAGAGGGAGAGCGAGCGAGGAAGAGGGAGAGAGCAAGAGTGAGAGAGGGAGAGGGAGAGCGAGAGAGGGAGAGCGAGAGAGGGAGAGCGAGAAAGGGAGAGCGAGAGAGGGAGAGCGAGGGAGGGAGAGCGAGGGAGAGAGTGCGAGGTAGAGGGAAGGAGAGGGAGAGAGGGAAGAGGGAGAGAGGGAAGAGGGAGAGAGGGAAGAGGGAGGCGAGAGAGGAGAGAAGAGAGGAGAGAGAGAGAGAGGGAGAGCAAGAGAGAGGGGGAGAGCAAGAGAGAGGGGGAGAGCAAGAGAGAGGGGGAGAGCAAGAGAGAGGGGGAGAGCAAGAGAGAGGGGGAGAGCAAGAGAGAGGGGGAGAGCAAGAGAGAGGGGGAGAGCAAGAGAGAGGGGGAGAGCAAGAGAGAGGGAGAGCAAGAAAGAGGGAGAGCGAGAGAGGGAGATCGGGAGACAGTGAGAGCGAGAGAGAGACAGAGGAAGATCGGGAGACAGGGAGAGCGAGAGAGAGAGAGAGAGGGAGAACGTGAGAGAGGGAGGGAGGGAGCAAGAGAGGGAGGGAGCGAGAGAGAGGAGAGAGAGAGAGAAATACATATTTTATACACTCGTGAAAACTATCGTCTTCAGCTCTCTTCTGCAGTAAATTTTCTCTGACTGAAGAAAATCTTACTTTAATCTCTTGTACTCGGCCGTGCCCTCTGCTTTTTTGCAAGATTTATAAGAAACCATAGACACAAACTCACATTAAGGTGCTTCTGCCGGAGAGTGAATTGTCTATTCCCAGACCTATATTAAACTGACACAAGACAATAATTGGGGAGTTGTGTGGAAGAATGATTCTACATAGAAATTACAGTTTCGAGAAAAATTAGCAAACTTTTCACTTGTAATTTTACCTTAATTTCTTCATCCATAGGCAATCTGATGAACAAAATTTATTTTGTTAATTGCATTAGGAACGCGTTTCAACGCCTTTATATATGTAAAAAAGTGTATCCTTAATGTAAATATATCAATATCTGAAACTTTTCTTGCATATTTTATTGATTTCATATTTTCATTTTAGTTCCAGGATTGGAGACAAATAAAAAAACAAAATAAACGTTCTTAATAAGAAATTAATGGAAACTGGACTGCTCGAGGCGGGTCGTAGTAAGGTTGGGAATGTGTAGGGTGCGGCCATGTAGGTGAATTTGAAAGGCCTTAAGGGCCAGAGCTAAAACCTCTAATGTGGTTGCGGGTCATATGTTTATTACACGGGCGCTCTATTTACGTGACTATATGTGACTTATGTGTTGTTAACATCTTTAGTTTGGTGCGGTGCGGGGCGGTGCGATGCGGAGCGGGGAGGGACGGGGGAGGGGCGGCGCAAGGCGGGGAGGGACAGGATGGGGCGGGGGCGGGGGGGGGGGCGGGGTGGGGCGGAAGGGGCCGAAGGGTGGGTCGGAACGTGGTGGGGCGGGACGTGGAGGGGCGAGAGAGGCGGGACGAGAGGGGTGGGGCGAAAGGGCGGGCGAGAGGGCGGGGCGGGGGCGGGGCGAGAGGGGCGGGGCGAGAGGGGCGAGAGGCGAGAGGGGCGGGGCGAGAGGGGCGGGGCGAGAGGGCGGGGCGAGAGGGCGAGACGGGGCGTGGCGGGGCAGGGCGGGGCAGGGAAGGGTCGGGGGCGGGTCGGGAGAAGGGTGGGGCGGGGGCGGGGCGGGGCGGGGGAAGAGCGGGGCGGGGGAAGGGCGGGGCGGGGGAAGAGTGGGGCGGGGTCGGTGCGGGACGTGGAGGGGCGGAGACGGGGCGTGTGCGGGGCAGGGCCGGGTCGCGTCCAGGGCCGTGGCCGTGGCCTGGGCGGGGTGGCTAGACCGGTGCGGCGCGGGGGGCGAGGCGAGGCGGCGGTGGACGCGGCCGCAGCCGCCTGAGCTATTTCCAGCGCTGGGCGCCGGGGGTCGATTCCGGGAAGCGCCGGGGCAGGTGCGGACGCGTGTTTATGCGCGCTTTGTTCGCCGTCGGACAAAAGAGCCCCGCGCCGCGCTGCGTGTGGCCGCGCCAGATGCAGACCAACCCCTCCACTACCTCTGGCGAAAGGAGGGGGCGAGAGTCCTCCAGGTTTAGGCATATTTTCTTCTGTGAATAAATGTAATGTCGAAGGTCATCTTCTGGAAATTCGTAATTTGTTTTTCATGCTTTTAACAGTATTATTTTGATCCCAGTTTGGGATAAAATGAAAATATCATTTTATTATTTTTGGTTTTAATCATGAGATAATAAATTAATGAACTCATAGTATATTACACTTATTACAATTGTGTTCACCAAAATTATCTACAATTACCGCTCATTTTTATCCGTTATCATGCCGTTCATTCCGGTAAATCATGCTGGGGAGATTTTGCACACTGATGCAACTAGGGACTTCATCTGCCTCGTTTCTTCTCTTACTTAACTTTGGTTATACATCTGCATTGCAGCTAATTTGATTATAGGAAGATTAAACAATATTCGTAACGAGAGGAGATTTGATTGCGATGCATTTAAACTTCCAGTTCGAAATTGTTTTTTCATCGTTTCTATTGGATGTCACCGTTGCTCCAACTTTATTATCATGGTTCTTGAGTGGGTTTCTTGACCGCCAACTTTGAATGGAATGGAAGGATATCGCCGGTACTGACGGAAATAGGCAATGAATTTAACACGAACCTTCGACGATGTAGTTCTCGCATTAGTCATCAGCACCATTGCTATCTGTCCTAAAGTAGTTAGCCCTTACCTTCACATCCACCATATTCTGAATTATCACCGCAAATATTTCTTTATGAAACACTATTCCAGATGAAATGAGAATATGTAACTGATAACCAAATTTTTTTCAGCATTCTAATGAAATTCGCTAATTTGATACCAATAATAATAGCAGAGCTCCATGTTCCATTTACGGGTTTTTCTGTTTGATTATATTTCATGGCTTTCGAAAAGTGTTCATCCAGTATCGTGACTACAACACAAGAAATAATATGTAAATAGTGACGATATTCTATCAACGAACAAAGTCATGACACGAAAGTCATTGAGATAGAGTCCACGACTCGTACAAAAGTCACAATTTAACCACATCACTTCTGGGACCAAAAGAGTTCGAATACTAAGGACGCTAATCAATGTTAAACCCCGTAATTTTAACACTTGTTTTCGGAGACTTACTGAAATTTATATACTGTATGTTAAAAGAAGAAAAAATTACATTCGTTTTATTGAATAGAGCGAAAAAGAGTTCTTCGAGAAAGATAAATTTCATTTGTTTCATAGGCGAGAAGGAAATGCAGTCTTCCCAAAGTTGGAAAAATCTAATACTTTTACTGTACAAAGACGCAGTACGAGGTCAAACAAATCGCTAATTATAGAGATCCATTTCATCTGAACTAAAGTTACTACATTACAGAAGTTCTTTTGAGACACGTGGAACTTGTCAAGCAAAATGTTATGAAAATCCATGGTGACCGCGTGGGACGCTTTGCCAAAATTGGTTTTGCAATGACAGTTTTTGAAACTCCAGACTTCTCTTTTAAATTTTTATTCTACGTGTTTAAAAAAATTCACATTGCCTAAAAATGGTACCAAATATCAAAAGAAGTAAAATGTTTTCTTAAAATATGCTTTATTATCTTTAATTTAAAACAAAAAGCAAAAAGATGGAACCACGAGTTACAGAGATGATGGTATGTACATTATCTTCCACCACCGTAAATGACGTCTCAAAATTGCCCCAAACAAAACATTTCATGGAACTTTTACATGCACTAATGTGTTGTAATTAAAAATCAACGGAGAAACCTAGTCCAAAAGATTTCGCATATCCAGCGTTAGTACTGCCAGCTCAAAAAAATAGTTACATCGGCAAACATACAAAAACAAACGTTACATATACGAAAATACTCTTTGCCGTCTGAAATACTGCACGTTTACGTTTATGAAACAACACGTAACCTGAACGTCGTTAAATCACGCTCATGTCACAGAACAGCGGGGCTACGATAGCTGGTCATGGACAACGGAATACCACCACGCGGGCCAGGGCTGTTTTGAATCCCTCAGTGCAGCTCCGCCTCTTTTACTCCTCCTGCGTTTAGTCCAGGGATTCCCAACTCACTTCTTCCACCCACCGTTTTTGGAAGACTTGTTCGCTTCATCGCGTCCCTCACATTTGTGTCTATAAGCTACGACGTACAATAATAATAAAGCGAACAAAGACACATAAATGTCTCATAGATAACATTTCGATTGTGACTATGTTGTATAGTGGAGAATTTTTTCTTGCACGGTAGGGGAAGGTTTTGAATATATAGCTACAATTTCTTGAGTTTCCTGCGTGTCCTTATAACGATTAATGGATATGATTCATTATCGTTATAATGATAATGAATATTTTATTTGTAAACAATGCAATTCTTGATCTTCAAGGGATGATGAGTCACCGGACCATTTCGGCTACTGTTCCTCAGTCGACCCCTTAATCTTTTTTGACCCACTTTCAAAGGGGTCGGTACCGACCCGGTCGGGAACCCCTGGTTTAGTACAAGGCTGGTAAAATGCACAAATTCCGGACAGAGTACGCTCTTTGGCCCACTGCACATGCCGGCGGACATACTCTTTTCACTAAACTTGGATTTAAACATTACATTGACGTAAATCAGCTGTACCATTTGAACGTCACCATAGTCACTGCAGTGACGTGTAAGATCCCGATTGGATGACACCTGTCAAATGCAGCTCGAATAAATCGAAGTGTAGTCTAGGACCGAGCGATTTACACCTCTCCCCCGCCCCCGGATGACTCACTCTTCAAGCGGACAGACTCACCGATTGCCAGTTGGACCAGGACACCAAGTGGCCCGCCCTTTTGAGCAACTCTGGTTGATTGTTAGTGATTTCGACGCGTCAGTTACTGAGATCATTATTCCTGTAAGTTAAGTGCATGCTTTTCCATCGGGAGGAGGCGATGATCTTCCCCTCTGGATGCCGAAATCCGGCGCCGACCTACACGTCTGTTTGCTGAGGGTTTTTCCAACAAGGTATCTCCCGGTATGTGCGGTAGTGTAGTGCATGTTAGTACAAGTGTGTGTGTGTATTTAAGGGGTGAGGATAGGACAAGGAAGGGGAAGGAAAGATCGCGTTTAGTACGTGGCCCGCGTGTTAGGGTACAGCTCCAGCATTCGCCTGGTATTGAAGAGAGAAGCGACGGAAAAGTACCAATCAGAACAGCCGGCCTCTAGAATTCTCCTCCAGACAGCGACTGAATTCGACCTTGCTGACAAGCTAATGTCAAAAATCTTGCCGCCGTCGGAACTCGAACCTAGAACCTCCCGATTAGAGGCACTGCAGTGGCATCGGTTGATGCTGATCCATCTCTGCCGGTAGGAACCTCGGTCTAGAGGTCAGTCTCTCTCAGCTGCCTCGTCATCCTCACCTCCATTCCGCCCTTCCCCCACCCACGCCCACACCCGTTGCTGCCCATTGATCTCCTTGGGGGCAGCAGCTATACATCCATCAACCACTACCCAACGACTGCAAGGTAAATTAACCGACTTACGTATTTCATCCGCATAACATTCGAGTGTTGTACCCGTTTGAATATTCCTACTGCTCATTTTATAAAGCATTTGTAATTAGCACGGTTAACACCATTTACTAAGTTTTGAAGGTGGTCGTGACTCTTCAGTTGATCTCATGCGAATGGAACCTGCAGAACTAAACCAAACATATCTTCGTCCGAAAGCCCATAATTTCAGACACTGTCGGATGATGACGTTCGAATTAACTACGTTTCCCTTTACCCGCACGTGTTTAAGAAGTTTCGGAAGTCGGACCAAAGCGTTCGTTGTCGGTGACAAATTTCGACGATAGTCTTCTCTATTGTAAATCGCCACCTTTGTCTCTATGCTTGCAATGATACATTTTCATATAGTTTTACCCATAATCTGAAGAACTATAGTTATTATATTTTTTTATTAACACAATGAAAATTTACAATCTATTTCAATTCGAAATAATAAGTAAATATGATAATTCAAAATAAAATGCTCAAAGAAATAATAATTTGCAGAAAAGTCCCCCATTGGTACTTTCCAGGATCAATATATAAAGACTATAGTTATGGTCCGAAAGCACATTTTCTTCTAGATATTGAAATATCTAGTATTTACACTACATTTTTGCTGTAGTTCTACGAACTTAAAACACCTTTTTTTCTGGAGGTCGGTTGAGGATTCTGCAAGAATTTTCAAACAGTATTAAGATCAAAACAATAAAAGAAAATCATTTCACGCCAAACATTTAGCAGCTAGTGCTTGTTCACGAAGACATGAAGGAAATGCTCGAAATTTAGTGTCACGAATTTTAATCCAACACCCATGGGCATTGTATGATCACTTTAGGACCCTATTAACGTCTGAAAATAGGACGGAAGCTCAGAGGAACTTTTTCACGCAGTGCGCGTTTGGGAATCGCTCTAAGCCCTATCACTATCGACATCCATCCCCTCATTTACTCCATGTCCATCTCGACCTCGTGAATGCGACCGTGATAGCCGCGGCCGGGCGCTAGCTGAACGCTGCGACGTGACCTGGCGCGTTGGCCGTGGGCCGTTGCCATGGCGACGGCGCGCGCTTGGCGCGTGACCTCCGCTCGTCGCATCCTCGTGGCCGGGCGGCGCGCACCTCAACGCCGGCGCAAACGCCCCGGGGGCAGGCGGCGATGTTGGGCGCGGTCGGGAGAGGCTGTGGCCACGTTACGGCTTCTCGGGTACACGACGGAGGTCGGAGAAGAGGGCGGGGCGGCGAGGGGCGTGACGGGCCGGGCGGGGCGAGGTAGGGGTCGGGCTGCCCTTCGCACCCCCCTTTCCCCCGCCCTTTCCCCCCACCCTTTCCCCCCACCCTTTCCCCCACCCTTTCCCCCACCCATTCCCCCCGCCCTTTCCCTCACCCTTTCCCCCCGCCATTTCCCCGCACCCTTTCTCCCCGCCCTTTCCCCCGCCCCTTTCCCCGCCCCTTTCCTTGCCCTTTCCCCCCGCCCTTTCCCCCCGCCCTGCGCCCCGCCCTGCGCCCCGCCCTGCGCCCGCCCTGCGCCCGCCCTGCACGCCCCGCCCTGCGCCCGCCTGCGCCCCGCGCCCTGCGCCCCGCCCTGCGCCGCCCTGCGCCCCGCCCTGCGCCCCGCCTGCGCCCCGCCCTGCGCCCCGCCCTGCGCCCCGCCCTGCGCCCCGCCCCTGCGCCCCGCCCTGCCCGCCCCTGCGCCCCGCCCTGCGCCCCGCCCTGCGCCCGCCCTGCGCCCCGCCCTGCGCCCGCCCTGCGCCCCGCCCTGCGCCCCGCCCTGCGCCCCCGCCCTGCGCCCGCCCTGCGCCCCGCCCTGCGCCCCGCCCTGCGCCCCGCCCTGCCGCCCTGCGCCCCGCCCTGCGCCCCGCCCTGCGCCCCGCCCTGCGCCGCGCCCTGCGCCCCGCCCTGCGCCCCGCCCTGCGCCCCGCCCTGCGCCCCGCCCTGCGCCCCGCCCTGCGCCCCGCCCTGCGCCCCGCCCTGCGCCCCGCCCTGCGCCCCGCCCTGCGCCCCGCCCTGCGCCCCGCCCTGCGCCCCGCCCTGCGCCCCGCCCTGCGCCCCGCCCTTCGTTCTGCCCGATGCCCTGCCCTCCACCTTGCACTTACCCTACCGTTCGCGCCTTCCCCATATGGTCTAATCGATTGGATTTACCAAATGAAACATTGAAGAAACAAATGAAGATGGTGGAAATATATTAAACAATTACAAGTTAAGTTACAGTATAAGTGTTAAAAATTTCCTTATAATAGTATATAATGAAACAGTTTTTTGCAGGACATGCAAACATACATTGATTTTTGTAGTATGAGATGAAGATTTCTAGAAACATTCTGCACAGTATTTTGGAACCGTGTAATCAGCCGAGAAAACCAGATCTGATCGACTGTGTGGTGAGCTTAAAATGGATGGTAATGGACGGAGTAGTGGGTACAGTGGCGGATAGAAACCAGCAAAGGGGCCTCCGTGAGGGGCAAGGAGAGGGGGCAGCTGCGGTGGAGGGATTACTAGTGGTGTGTGGTCGCTGCGGAGACGATCAGACGGGGGTGGGCAAGGCGATGCCAGAGCCTAGGCGTGCGGTTATCCGGCAGCCGCGGGATCGAGAGCGGTTCTGGCGTTTGCAGCCGCCGCCTAAATGAGCCGAGCGCCCGCTACGCTCAACCTGGGCGAACCCGAGGTCACCGCGAAGCCGCCCTTCCCCGCTCTCATGTTCGGTGCTCCCCAACTTGGCAGTCAGGAACTTCGCTCCTCCTCCGTGTACCGCTACGCTTGCGAAGTCCTTACGGCAAAGAATCTACATTAATATCGACGGAAACTAGTTGGACCCGTTCAAAGACCCGTTCAAAATTATTCGAAAAGTGAAAATAGCTTAATGCTGGCACAGAATTTTGATCGTTTCTGACAAACTGCGCTGTACTCCACATGTAATAAATAGAGCCCGAGTTCAGGCATTTATTCTGCCTAAAACGGCATTTATTATTACTAAATTAGGTATCCAAAATATCAATTATTCTGTATAATGTAGGAGGTGCAGAAAAGCATGTTAACAATGAAAAATCCCATTTAAAATGTGTTATTGTAAAAAAATAATAATTAGAATGATTTACATTTGATTCTCACTCTAAAATTTACTTTAGCACTTACGTAGATGGAACCAACCTTTTCTTGATTCCACATGTGCTCCCGGTAAGACGACGACGAATTTGTTTTACGCACAACGCTGTTTCTTTGACATGTTATAGTGGACTCCCTCTTGAATCGTAACACGGAATCAGCGCAAACAATTATATTTTTCGTTCTTCGTACTTGTCTAACTGACAGCACTGAGAAGGAAATATATGCAGAGAGCTCTGTAATCAAAAGGAATCGTAGGACGTACTGAAAAGTAGGATGGGATTCCTTGTGAGCGAAGAAAGAATGTCGGCATCAATGAAAAAAAAAATATCTTTGCTGGCATCATATTGCTTTTCCATTTAGATTTTTAACACTACCCGCTCTTGGAGCCTTCACTTCCACAGAAGACAAAACACGATGGTGCTTTCGAGTTATTCAGGCTTAAAGGTACGAGTATGTTTCCAGCTTTATAGACATCGGTGCCAAAAGAAAAAATCAAATTAATACCGAAAAGGGAACAAAAAGACAAAAAATGCACGAAAAGGCAAAATATCCAAATTAGGCATCGGAAGCTAATATAGACAAAAAAGGCAAAATGAAAATTTACCAAAACCAGTACAGAAGTATAAATGACTCATTCCTATTGTTAAAGGTCATCAGATAGAGTTATAGTAGTAAAACATCTTTCTTCGGCGTATTATATTTAGAAAAGATTTATAGCACATGTAAGTGAGATCGTTTCAAAAGCGAGAAAGTTTCGCATAAGACGACAACAGGAGTCGAGGGGGCTATTTCCCAAGGATGAAGAAAATTACGATATTTTAGTTGCAGGAAATTTAAATTGTAGTACTAATTATCAAATAAAGGAAAGTAACGAGATATCTAAATAAATTCCACTTATATTCAAAGGGAACAAGTGTTTTCTTTGTTTTCATGGTAAAATATACGAACGCACTGACCTATTGCTATGTAGAATATAATCTGTATTAACAAAGAAAAATCAACAGTAAATCCTTCACCAATAAATGAACTAAAATACTGAAGACATGGAGTATAAAAACGTTTTCACGTTCCCAAGATAAACGCAATAAATGTTGTTTAAATAGCATTGTATAAATATCTCTAACCCACAAACATTTACATTATATTTCATAAGCGAAATTTTCCGGGCTTTCTCTTATATTGACTCCGTCCGTGGGACCCTATGATGCAATATTATATTTTCAATTCATCCATTAAAAGAAATTATTGTACTGAATATGGCTGAATAATTTCTCTATGCTCGATCTCTATTTTAACGGCCTCAATAGAAATTTGGCTTCAATTCACACATCATTAAATGTAACAACGTTCGTACTTACATAAAAAATATAAATTTTGCGCGATTTCCCTAAGTTAATACTTTTGTTGATGATCCTGCACTTCGAACATATTTATAACGCATGACAGTGATGTCACTCCCTTCACAAAAACAACTGAAAGCGATCGGGCATAGTGATTCCTTTACGAAGCCAAATAGTGGCATTAGAGGACAACATTTTTTGCAGATTTTACAACATTTTTGACATCCAAAATGCATTCATTTATAAAATTTAGAGTACCGTAAATTCATATATTTCTCTATTTGCGTTTTCCAGTGAAGATACATACATTGCATTGTTATACCTTCAAATGTACGCAACTATGCTTTTATAGAACAAATTAATTCGGAAGCAATTCCGAACATGCAAAACTCTCTGCTTGTACAAAAGCTCTTTCGTAGAATAGAATAATTTGATTTTCAGAGAACATGAAGCGAAGATATTCACAAAGCGTGTGTGCATTGATGACATTCAGAGTTGAAAACACACTAGATATAAATCTGTTTTCAATGGGCATAGGTGCAAGAAACTTTCGAATTCGTTTCAAAGAGAGGTCTGAGAACAAGACCAACATTAAACAACGTGAACTAAAATAATACGACGAACAAAGAAAATAAGAATTAACAATAGGAAACTGAAAACCTAGCTACATTTAAATTTATGGCGAAAAATTGGAGAGAGGTAAACCGTTTTTTTTTTAACTTCACTTGTGTAAACCCCAGCGTGTAATGAGGCTATTTCCACGGAAAAGATGCCAAAGAATATTTGGGCAATCCACTCTATTCCGTGTACACACTATAATTCATGATTTCAAATTGATACACAGGTGTACAATTTCTACGGTTCTAATTATTTCAATACATTGCAAATGTATACATGACAGATAAACGTAATTATACATCATATTCATGAATACATTCAGAAATAAACAACATAAAATTACCCAAAAGGGTTAGTTTTTAATTTATTAATGAAATCGAGTTTGAATTAGATCGATACTATTCGATAATCTATATACTACGACTTGCAACTCAGCAAATTTCCACTATTAACCGAACCCCAACAGACAAGTACGGTAACATCCCCGCGTATTTCCTGCAAAAACACCCAGTTCCCTCAGCATCTAATCAGCGCATGGCTCTCTCCTGCTGCACAAACACACGCGCACCACGCATGAGTCGCCTGCGAGTAGGACAAACATTCACATGAGGCGAACTGCGAAGTAATGGAGCTGCCACAGCGAGCGAGACACGGCGTCACAGCGCCAGGGGTGGCCGAGAAGATCTTCAAAGAGACAGACATTTTTGATTGGTTGATTGATTGATTTTTTGGTGTGTCCGGGCGCGTCAACTGCTTTCGTCATTGGTCCCGTAAGTGTCGTGCATTTTTTTCTCGGAAGATGGCGGTGATCTTCGCCCGGTGGATGTCGAGATCCGGCGCCAACCTACCGTCAACTAGTGGAGTTTCCCCCTAACCAGGACTCTCCCATCAGCGGGGCACCGCCTCAGCCGAGACAAGCTCGAAGCTCCCGATCGGTCTCCCGGAATATGTGCTAGTATAGTGCATGTTAGTGTAAGGGGCGAGGATGGGACAAGGAAGAGGAAGGAATGATCGCGCGCGGTTCGTGGCCCGTTTGGTAGGGTACTGCTCCGGCATTCGCCTGGTGTTGATCGGAGAAACCACGGAAAACTACCGATCATAGCAGCCGGTCGCTAGAATCCTTCTCCACACAGCGACTGAATTCGACCTAGCTGAAGAGCTAGTGTCGAAAATCCTGCCGCCGTCAGGACTCGAACGTAGGACCTCCCGGTCAGAGGTGCTGCAGTGACATCAGTTGATGCACTAGGCTGCCGCTCCCGGTCAAACATTTTAAAAATATATAGAAAAAATGTTTATGTCGGTACTTCAGCTGCTGGAACGCGAGATCCGGCGCCGAGCTATTTGTCGGCTGGCAGAACCCTTTCTTTAGGTTTTCCTCCAGCGGGGCGCTGTCTGATCCGGGGTAAGCTCAAAGGTCCCAACTGGACTCTAGATTGATTGATTGATTGATTGATTGATTGTTAGTGATTTCGGACGCGTCTACTGCTAAGTTTATAAGTTCCGTACGTGTAGTGCATGTTTTTTCCTCTAGAGGCGCTAGTGATCTTACCCCGCTAAATGGCGCCGATATACCGTCAGCTAGATCTGTTTTCCCTAAACAGGTATATCCCACCAGCGGTGCACCGCCCCAGCTGAGAGTTGCTCTAGACTTTCGACTGATCTGCCGACATGTGTGGTAGTGTAGTGCATTTTAGTGTGTGTGTGTAAATACGGTATTCGCTTGGTTTTGTTGGGAGAAACCACGAGAAACTGCCGATCAGAGCAGCCAGCGGCTAGAATCCCTCCCCAAGACAGCGGCTGAATTCAACCTAACTGACAAGCTAGTGTCGAAAATCCTGTCACCGTCGGGACTCGGACCTAGGGCCTCCGTAGGTCGGAGGCGCTGCAGTGACATCAACTGATGTCCTGTGCTACCTCTCCCGGCGACTGGACTCCCAATACGTGAGGCAGCATAGTGCATGTGATGCTCGTAAGAAGACGCTTGTGAAGGAAAAGCGTCATGGTCCGTTCGGACCGGTAGGTGAGTTTTCGAACAGGCCCTTCTACAGTTGAGCATCGCCGAAAGAGCATCGCTGTGCGAAATGTGTTTTTCCTCCGGCCATTCAGGCTGGAGCGCCAGCTGTTCATTTCCATAAAGCTTGTATCGTGATCAGCGTTACGTATCTATATCCCATTGCTCACCATGGTTATCAAAGGTAATTCCACGAGTGGTTTGGAAATTGTCGATAAATCACCGATTCGCGAAGCGAGGAGGGGATTTATATACAATTTCCAAACCACGAGTGAAATTTACTAAGACTATTTCACGAATGAAATTTCATAAATATAATGTACTATTGATAATTAACATTGTTTTATTCAAATATTTTTACATCGAACAGAAATATATACATAAGGGCAATTATAAACAACAAAATAAATATATGACAAACTATGAGCGAAATTACTTGAAAACACAGTTAGTGAATACACAATCTTTAAAGTTTTTGTTCGAAGGAAACGTGTTTTGTTCGCTTATTTTTGAGGAAGATGTTGAATTTGAAGCGCTACTATATCTTAATTTATTAATAATTGAAGAATGGTGTTCCTCATTCATTTGGAGATATGTCTTGAGTGACGATTACATAACCTCTATCTGTAGACAAAACAAGGCGCAAAATGTATCACCTCCTAGAAGGTGATAATCAATAACTGATAAATATGAATGGTAAAGTCGTCTCTAATTGGTTGGTAAGGTCCCAGTTCGTGCACGGTATTAGGTGAAATTTCAAGAGTGGAATAGTCATTATAACAATATTGTATTTTAAGTAAATTTAATAGATTGAATCAATATTACAGATAAAATACTTGATGCTAATAATGTACTCAAGTGTGCGGCAAGCGATGTTTTCCTCATTTGACAGTTTCTCCGGAAACGCAAAAAATCTACGTGGTTGTCCAGACCCATTTCATACGACGGTAACAAGGGAGACGGTTTGAATCTCGTGCCCGGAAGTCATACTTAAACAGAATTATCCAGAAATGATTTTTTTCACATAAACAATCAGCCATTCTCCATGAAATTCACCATATAAAATTTGTTTTTCTGCAAAAGAAGAGGAAGGAGAGGTGCGAGAATCTGAAACACGAGCGAGAGTGAGGGTTGGGTGGAGTGGTGTGACGTGGGGTGGGAACGTGGGGAGATCAGGAGAGGGATATTGGACACAGTGGTGGCATCCAATAGAAATGAATTTATTGCAGAAAACCGCTGAATGATACTGGAGATAGCGTTGATGGCATTGGCCGCTTCGAGACAAAGGTTTACAAGGACCACCGCAGCCGTAGCAGTAGAGATGCCTGTGAAAACAAAAGCTGGTGTGCTCAAAGGCAGTGCCGCCGCTAGGCATGGGTAAACCGGGCGATCGCCTGGAGCCACACAAATCAAGGAGCCCGATGACGAGACTGATGGGGGGAAAATGAAGGAAAAAAGGAAAAGGAGATTAGAACTACAGAAAATCTTCATCATAATTTTAAAAGTCGCGGTACAGAAGTCTGATATTCTATAACATTTTCAATTACTTTTTTATCTTAAATAATTAATTATGGCCATTACTTACAAGATAGGATTCTATGAAATGAATCAAATGACGCTACATTAAAATAGGTTCTACTGAATTGAATATTTATAATTTCATTTATTTAACAAGTGATTTTATTCAACACTAGCTAATCACAACACATTGTTTTAAGCTCACGTGGGACTTAACTCTAACTCAAAATCAAGCGGGATTTGTATTATTTGATCAGTAAATACTTTGACTTAAAACTATTATTTAAAATATATTAATTAAATTAGTTCAAAGAATTGGTCGCCCCGACCGGGATTCGAACCCGGGTAAGGTGACAATTAAAATATATTACCAAAAACTTATACTAGCTTAAATGTAATTTTTGTTATTTGTTGAAATAAAATAACTCAACGGGTTTCTTGATACACATTTTTTCATTTTTTCGGGGGTGGGGAGCTGCGTTTCAGCATTGTCCCAGGCCCAAAATTGTCTAGCTCTGGCACTGCTAAAAGGAAAGCTACGACATCTACGCGAACGTGGCAGCGATAGCAGATTTTAAAGAAGTAATCCCAAACGTATTCTTCGTGTGAAACATGGAATGGGAAACACAGTGATCGGTGACGCTTTCAGTAAAACTATCATACCGCCTCGTGTGCGAACGGCTATCACTATCAACGGGTCCATCCCCAGATCCATCCCTGTTCCGTTCCTTGTCCTGTCTCCATCGCTGACCTACTGTTTGCACTCCTATCTCCCTTCTGTGCCCTCAGCCGTCGTTTGTCGTTTCTGCTCCAACCACGTTCTCACCTCCGCTCCCTCCCCGGACTCCCGCCGCGAATCCTCCTCGGTCCCGTCCTTTGCCTCCCCCCTCCTTCTCCCAATGGCCCGGTATTTACCTCTCGTCACTCCTCCGCCCCGCCCCCCATTCTCTGTTCAGTCACGTGGGCGAGTTTTTGAAACTGATAGCAAAACAAATTGGGGAAAGGGGCATGGTCAGTAATTAACGTAGGAATAATCACGTTTTCTCACAAATGTTGGCTACTTACGCTTTGAGCCGCCTTACTGCTTCTTATTCTCGTCATTTCACCAACTGAAGAATGTTCGCATGATACCAATGTACGTATCCCTATTTAGTATTTGAGTGAATCACGAGTGTGCGGATGTGCGGTTCCGTCATTCATGGCAAGACCACTTCCCGAGCACCAATCGAGACTTAGGAGCTGCTATTCGACGCGTCGCCGCCTCTAGATAGGGAACTCATAATTTGTTTTCGGATCCGGCTAGAATTTCAAAGAAATTTCCAGAACCTGTGTTTTTTGCGTGTTTTGGCGCTGCGCTCTTAGTGAGTAAGCCGGGAATTAAACCAACGCCACCTAAATAGATCGTTGATTAAAGTACAGTACCCAAAGGGAGTTTTCACTCAATTCGCTTTAATTTTCTTTCACGTTGGCAACACTGATATCGACATCTTTATGTGAACAAGTGAAGTTAATTTGAACTAGTGAATCGCGCGGCATATTTCATTTTAATTTTTATCCGTTGACATATTGGCATATTTTTAAAAGTAAACTTGCAAAAACGTACGAACAGTATTGCCCTGAAACGTATTAATTTGAAGAATTAACTTACGAAACATATCTAACAACTTGTTCTCATAAACATACAATACAGTCGCATTTTAATGTTTTTTATAGATTCCCATACAAAACAATTAATAGAGCAATAGCAGAAGTAGAAATGAACACAAACTAGACTGAGTTTGTGGAGTTTTAATCTCTTCAAAAATTAGGGAAGGAAAATATGAAAATGTTAAGGAAATCCGTAGAAGAATCAAATGCAGTTGCAGAAGATTTTATGACAGAATTTTCGGAACTAATTAAAAATGACCTTAAAATAGGATTTGCGAAGAACCTAGAAGAACAGCTTACAGGCGATCCATGTGCATTAATGTGCATGTTAGGAAAAATCGTAACAAATGTAGCTGTACAAAACTGCAATTATTCGCATAATCTATACCTACAAGTATTTTTTTACTGTGATTGTAATTTTGTAATTGCAATATCACCAGTTCATATGTCGTATAGAGTAAACATACAAGGCCATTAGATGTTGGAAATTTTTGAAGGGGAGTATAACATTATTAGCTACTACGATTCATTGTTAAGTCCAAAGTCAGGCACTGTGAGTCGGCGACGCCAGATTCAATTAGTTCTAATTAAAGTGTGCAAGAAAAGTACACTTTAAAACGTCCTTTTTAAGAAATATTATTCAAATACATAATTATGTGATTAAAATTGAATGTTATGCGAGTTTAATTAAAAGCGTGGTGAAAGTAAAATACGCGGGCTCTTTGAAATTCGGTATTTCCGGCCTGTCCATTTACATTCGTTTGATGACTTAATTCACACGCATGCATATTTTCATCCACTTTTCAGCATGATTGGTATAAATTCTCATGACATTCTTTTTAGTGGCAATATCGGCAAATCATTCATGAAAACTATTCCTAATTTTAAACTATACTTAAGGATATTAACAGCTGATGCGCCAGTCTGGTGGCTGGCGCAAGAATACATCTCACAGAGAAATTCTACGGTGAGTCTCAATTCTTATAGGAACTGACAAAAAATCGTCTACTGGCGTGAATCGACAATATACAGATCACTCCTCATCTCCGCTTACTCACACGTTTCCTTTCTCGCATTCTTCTCCATCCTGCTTCTCCACATTTCCATCCCGTTTTCCCTTAACATTTTATCTCATTTTTCCTTCACATGTCCACTTTGTTTCCCCCTCGACAGATCCACTTTTTTCCCCTTCACACATCCATTCCCTTCCCCTCCACATCACCACCTCCTTTCCAATTCACATCTCCATCCCGCTTCCCCTTCACATCTCCATGCCGCTTCCTTTTCACATCTCCATCCCGCTTTCCCTTCACATCTTCAACTCGCTTCCCCTTCACATCTTCAACTCGCTTCCACTACACATCTCCATCCCGCTTCCACTACACATCTCCATGCCGCTTCCACTACACATCTCCATCCCGCTTTCTCCTCAAATATTCAACTCACTTCCCCTTCACATCTCATCCCGCTCCCACTTCACATCTCCGACCCTCGACTCCGCCTCCCATTTTCATCGCCGCCTCGTCTTCCGACGCCGTCCGCACGTCCACCCTCGTGACTCCCCTCCGACTCCACCCCAACGCTTCCCTCGCTCCCCCCCCCCCGGCCCTCCCCCTGCCCCACGAACCCATAGGAAAGCAGCAGCACCGCACGCACCATAACATAGACGGGGTGGCAACGGCAAACACATGTGGCAGTTTCGGTTGCGGCGGCGGCGGTGGTCTAACGCTGGACCGCCCCCCCCCATCACCACCGCCACTGTCGCTCGTTGCCATTCCCAACTGCGGCACGCGGCTTTCGTAATGAAGCGTCATGACGAATGCCTCATTTATCTCATGTTTATTTGCATTATAAATTGCGTATCATTAAATATTTAAGTAATGTACGCCACGCTGTGAACCTCATTATACATAATATTTGTATCAAAATGAAATAAATTGTAATATTGGGAAACAAATTAAAAAACGATACACGAAACAAATTTCAGCTTATTACGAAAATTAATGGAAATAAAACGATAATTTTCCAGAACAAAAGTAACGCATTTTGTTAGTAGAACAAGGCATGTATTCTAATCAAAATAATTTCTTGACAAAAAAGAACTTGATTTCTTTTCAGTAAGAACACTTTTGGGAAAAGACTGCAACAGTGGTGTTCCCTCACTTTGATCTTACGTCCTTGATAATGAAGGGAAGTGTCAACCTCCCACGTAGATGAATCTTTTAGATAAGATATTTAGAGGAAAACGGAATGTTAAGTATGAATACCTAATTTATTTTAATTATTTTGTATGAAGGATCAGAGAAAGATTCGTAAAATAGTCTGAACGTGGACTTCGATTTAAATGCCCATTGCCAATCACACTTTATTTTTTCGACATGAAAGTAAAGCAAAGCAATATGTTATAAAAAAGAAAATATGCAACAAAAAAAAGCATCATACTTTTGCATCATTTGTTCGCTAGCCATATAAAGTAAACATCAATTTCACAATGCGCACAATGCGCAAATCAATTCACAATTAAACAGCACAATGCGCATTGGAAAAGTTCACGGCCAAAACTAAGCGGCCGTTGAAATGAGATCCGACTGCATCGTTAGCTTTGGCCTTGATCAGGACATCAAGAGCGTGATGGCTAGAGCGTACCCCACAGTTGGGGTTCGAGTTTGATTCCCGCGATCCCATGAGAAATTTGTATTGGACAAATAAGCTCTCAGCAAGATGGCTGGGGATTATTCTGTTTTCCTACAACTCAATCGACTATTTCTCTATTATCACTCACCATGGCACCAGTATCAAATATTACCTATTCATTATATCATCGCTCATGGGTCTCAATGACCTTCATTGTTTAAAGATCCCTAAACTCAAGTATATAAATAAATAAAGTAGATAAAAATATATAAATTAGGGGTAGTGGCGCCAAGTAAGTATATTAAAAAAAGGTCGCGGTTAATGAAACACAGGAGAGGAATAGAAGATTATTCGGTCATTGACAAGATTTAAAAGAAACCAAATTAGTAAACGTGCCCCTGCCGGACTGGAAAACCTCACTCCACAAGTCACTACAGCAGTGCCACGCCAATTATCTCAAACAACCTGTGTAACGACCTTCTTCCAATCGTCCCACTGAAATGGCCAAGTTCTTTACGACGCGACGTGAAATAAAACCAATGGATCGTGCAGCAACAACTCCGCTCGACAGCCTTATTCAATTGCCCGCCTCCCACGCGCACCTATTACATTGCGCCGCTCGCAGCTCTTCATTAACGACGACAAATGTATGCTCGCCGAGCTGTCCGCAAGAAAATCGCGTTTGGTGGTCGCGACCGGCCATTCAGTCGGCGCGAGGTTGCGCTGTGGCGGCGGCGCGGCGGTGCGGGCGGCCTGGCCATTCAATGCGGCTTTGGACGGGTGCTCCGAATGCGTTTGGTAGCGGGGGCGTGTTTTACTGAAGGCCGTTTAAACTCTGTTGCAGCATACAATTCGCGGAACTTGGCTGGGGCAGCTTCAGAGTAAGTGGGGGATCACTTAAAAAGTAAAAATGAGGACATGCCTAAAGATCGAGAATGGGGATACAGAAATTAGCCTTCTATCGTCGATATTTAAACTAATATAAACAAACTTCGATTTACATGAAGTGACTTTTGACTGATCTTCAGCTTTGATGCGGTTATCCTATCGGAAACGTCAAGTCAAACGAAGTTCCCGGTGTGATTATCTGCCCAGTATCTGTCAGAAGTCATTCCTTTTATATCGAAGTATAAAGAAAGGAATGTTGGATTTGTGCGAATATGAGTACTTTAAAAGTACTAAACAAATACCAATGAAACATTAGTGTTAGCATTGCTTGAAGGATAGGAATCGTAATGGCTATAATATAAACACAATCATCAGAATATTTACAAAATAACATTTTTTTCTGAGCGTTTTATACGTACCGTTGCATCAGGGAGACAACGTTACAGAGAGAGGGGGTTACAACGAGACAGAGAGGGGGGTGAGATAATGAGAGAGAATGAGAAAGAAAGTGAGAGAGAAAGATAGAGAGAAAAAGAGAGAGAAAGAGAGAAAGAGAAAGAGAGAGAGAAGGAGAGGGAGGGAGAGAGAGGGAGGGGGTAAATCTAATAGAAGCTGAGAACTTCGTGCAATTGCATGTTACTGTTTTTTTTTTCATTTTTGGTCATGTCTTTGAGAAAGTTAAAATCTGTGTATTTTATGGCAAAATATTGAATCTGAGATGGTTAACATTTTGCATATAAAGTACATTTCAGTTGTTTTGGTATGTAGGTATCAGTTCTTTGCAACATTTTTCAATGTTTTCTAACGTACATTAATTTTCAAGCTACAGTTATTTAATAAGTTCATGCAAATCATAAACTTTCTTGTGGTTTTAGATGACCATCTGCTAGGGCCGTCGAAGTAAAGTTTTGAGGTATCGAGTAAATATAAAATAAGTAAATGATAAAATGCAAAGATGATTCTGACCTAAGAACATTCTCATGTACGTACCTTTCAGATCATGTTTTAAGTACAAACTGTCAAAATAAAAACACGAGTCCAGTACATGAAATTGAAAGCTCTTTCTAGAAATACCAGACAATTGTTTCATAGGGCGCATCCTAAAGGAGAGAAAATCATAGCAATGTTTGCATGATACTCCATGCTCTTAATACAGTAAAACCTGTCTAAGCCGGAATCGTTGGGATTCAACAGTTTCTTTCGTCTTGTGCAGGTATCCAGGTTATTCAGGGTTGCAAATAAAAAACTTTTAATTCTGAAAACGCAATCATTCAAAGATGGAATAAGTTGTATAATTAGTTTATCTCACCTACAATCGTTACGTATAACTATATTTGTTCATGTTCTTCAATTAGTCTAATTTTCTCAGCAACAGCTAATGTTTTCAATTTGCGGCTGACATCATAAACACTTAATTAAAACAATATCTGCCACTTCTCGAACTGAACAACAGGAAACGTACAGAATCACTGAACACAAAGCACGCATTACCACTGTGGAATGATCGCTGTTTGCGTCTCTCCTTCTTGACAGGGGCTTGTGAAGGTCAAGTGCTATTACAAATAAACAGTGGCTTTCGCAGGAGTAGCGTGGGAAATGCGACATTCGGACGAAGGTTGCTGAGAATGCGAATGAACGAGCGCAGCTTTGACTGTGACTTGGTACGATGTTGCTACACTTGCAAGTCAACGTTTAATTTTAAAACACTATTTGTTTTACCGCTTATCCAGGATTTTTAATACCTTCGTACTAAAATCTCCTTTCCGTTTCCGCGTTTGGCAGGTTTCCGGCTTATCCAGTGCCCTATGAATTGAAATATAGTCCGTTCTGAGATTCCGGCGAAGGCAGGTTTCCGCCTGATCCAAGTTTTATTGCACAAAATAAAATACTCAGTTGATGATTTTTTTTAAATTTACACATCGATTCTTTTTCTAGAAAGCAAAAAGATATCAGTGTTATTGCTACGTATTAGCAACTAAACGCTGTGCGTATTAAATATTTCTATAAATATTTCAACGACTTGTGAAATATCTGTCCGGAATATTTCAGATCAAAAATTCATGTAAACTCTTCCAATGACCGCTCGTTCGCGAGCGACTTCAGCGCCGACCCAACATCCCCGAGCGATGATCAAAGCGCAAGTCAACCGCATCGCACGTGTTGTGTGCGGGTTGCGACGCGGCCGCCGCACGCGACACCGCAGACAGACGACAACGCGCGTGTCCCCGCACGCGGCGCGGCGATTTACGAGGCACACGCGCCCGCCGTGCCTCCTGGCGGCCGCCGAAAGAAGCGCGCGGCGGCGCACAGCCGGCCGGCGCGGCGAAAGGGCTCGCACGGAACGCACGAAGCGTTCATAAAAAGCGCTCCTTTGCGCTTTGAGCGTTGGTCAACAGCGGGATTACATTTTTTGTGGTTGTTTCATTAAAAAAACTACGATAGGAGAGATAAAGAGAGAGGAGAGGGAGGGAGGGAGGAAAAAGAGACGGAAAACGAAAAAGAAAAGTAAAGCTTAGATACTGAGAAAGATATGAAGGAGAAAAGAGGGCGGAGAGAGAGAGAGAGGAGGGAGAGAGGGCGGAGGGAGAGAGGGAGAATGAAGAGAGGTGTAGGTAAAGGGGATGGAGGTAGAAGAAGGGAGGGAGAGGGAGGAGGAGAGAGGGAGTCAGGGAGAAGGAAGAGAAAGAGAAGAAGGAAGAGAGAAGAAAGGGAGGGAGGGAGAGAGAGAGAGAGGAGGAAGGAAGGGAAAGAGATGGAATGAAGGGAGGGGAGAATAGAGAGAGGGTGAGGATAGAGAGAGAAGGAGAGAGATAAAGAAAAGGAAGCAGATAGAAAAGGAAAGAAGGAGAAGAACAAAGCACGTACATTCCGTGCATTCTGTCTACAGCAGTGTGAACTGTGCATGTTTGAATTCGCTCTGTTCCTGAAGTTTCTATTGAGCGGGTGAAATACAATTAAAAATGAATAGAATTCTATTTAGACATTTATACACACTATCTCACTAAATAATGTTGAACTCCTGCAAACATTCGTTCCAATCAAAACTTCATGGTATAATGTGTAGCAACAACTTCTAAGAGTACCCGTGCGAGAAGTCTCGCACGTTAAACCACACTCTCTTCCCTATTTTGCCATTTCTACATTAAGCCTAATATAGAATTGATCCGAGGCAAAATCTTGGAGCTTATTAGACCAATATTAACATATGCAGGAGAAACAAGAAGAGAAAGAAAACGCACCCAACTTGAGATCGCTGAAAAGAGAGTTCTGAGAAAAATTACGAATCACAGTATATTTGGTAAGGATCGAAAACCGAAGAAAGAAATGAAATGATCATATTGAGAAAATGGAGGAGAAAAGAATGCGAGGATTGCCAGAGATGAAAGGCCGAGGGGAAGAAGATAACTTGGCAGACCAAGGAGGAGATGGAAAGATTCGTTATAATTCTCGGAAAGAAATAAGTCTTCGATTTTTTAAGAAGATGAAAAAGAAGAGAAGAAGAGAAGCAGAAGAAGAAGACATTAAGCCTATAATTTATCTTTCTTTCAAGACCCTCTTATCCTCCCTCACTTGTTCTATGTCTACTTGTCATTGATAACAAAATCATACACCCGTGTCAATGCAGATTATTATTCTTGACGTTATTACCGAACGGAGAGATCCACCAGTGCAATTCAATCACATGAAATATCAAGTAATTTGTTTAATTTCATATACAGTTGCAGATTCTGCACGGCTGTGAACAGGTGGAGTAGAATCCAGAAGCGTCGAGCCAGCAAACATGTAATAGAATGTCCAAGAAGATCTCATCATGTAGATTAGGCCTCTGAGTTTGGTTTTAATGCCATAGAACGTTTCAGTCAGGAGTTATTTAATTAAACAGAATTTGACAATGCTGTCGAGTGTTGCGGGTTGCATTTGACATGACTATTTATATGCTTTTTTTAAACAAATCCTTCATATTTTTGAAGTCAACGGAGAATACGTCACGCCTCCGTGAAATTCTCTTTTATTAGAGAATTCATATATAAAGATTGGTTACGTGTGAGAGCTTCAAAGGGTATATATACTAATGAAATAATATAGGAGACGATGCCACAAATGTTTAAACATAAGGTGCCCGGAGTGAAAAATCGTATACGTCAATTCTGCTATTCTAAAATTTTCTGATAAAAATCTATTGAGAACTTGGCCCCCGCCGCTGTTACATCTTGTTCAGATCCAAAGCCACAATGATTCATAGACCTCCATGCGTGCAATTTCAGTGCGTACAATAAGTAGCGCACGGAATCGCGTGAATCATAAAATCGACGAAAAATGGCTGAAAACGTGTCAGAATTAGATCCAATCCAAGTATCCAACAAACTACTAAACTACACGTGGGCCACAAATTTTTAGAGCCAACATGATTGGAGCGCAGAATGAGAGACAGTTCCTCTACAACAATTTGCTGAAAGACGCCATCGTGCTACAAACACGCGCCCTGCAACGAGCCTAGGGATAGCAAAAGAACATCGATGTTTTTAAAACATTGATGTTTTCCACCAGAAACAACGATATATTAACATCGATAGATTGCTTTCGATGTTTTCATCTCTTCGGTATTTTGTTGCAAAAACATCGACGTTTTAAAAAAAATATTTTTATTTTTTTAAAATAAAGGAGTTTAGACACGTTGTAGAGCAGCAGTAAGCCAAAGCAATATTGTCGTTTTGCGTCATCCTCTTTATCACGTTGCGCTAGCACTAGAACACTAGCTCTAAAGCACTAGAGACTCTTCCATCTAATGTAGTGAAATTTAAAAATATACTTAATTCTATGTATGTCATCATTAATAATACTGGGACTTTTATCATTATCATTATTATTATATTATTATTATTATTGTTATTATTATCATTATTGATATCATAATTATTAACACTGTTACTGGTTTTGATGTATCTTTTAAGTTATTGTTATTATTAGTTAAATTATTATAATCGTTATTATTATTATTAATAATATGGTCATGTCCCTTGTACAGTGAAGTGTAGTGTGGTGGGTGTGGTGGGTGTAGTGGGTGTGGTGGGGGGCATGGGAAGGGAGGGGAGTGCAGTGTAGTGCAGCGCAGTGAAATTAAATGAAGTGAAGTGGAGTGAAGTGTTAGAAGAGCTATAAATCAACTTACAGATAACTCAAAATTAATCTCTAATTCTAATTGTAATTATATTTGTAAATATTCGTAATAGTTTTGTAATTGTATATCTAGTTGTAATAATGTTTGCCACCGAGCAATAGCTCAAAGCGAACTTCAATAAATCTATCTAATTAATAATGGATAGGAAAAAAGTATGTTTATTAGTCTATAGTTAAAACATCGCTGTTTTCAACATCCATGCTTTTTCGTCGGTTTTCATCGGCATCGAGAACCCTTAAGCGACGTATCGAAACATCGATGTATCGATGTTTTGGTACAGTTTACCATCACGAAGCGAGCGGCGCCAACGACGCAGATCTGAAGCCCCGCTGCGCAGCCGCAGCCGTCCGCATCCAGCGATGGATCTAATTAATCGCCCCCAAGCACGAAACGGGAGAAGGTCGTCCGTCGTCTGCTCAGAACCGGAGCGACCACCGACAGCGCACACTAACACAGGCACGGCGTCGGCGTTTCACGCGCAAACAGAGCGACGCTAGATGAAGGTTTCGGCTCCATTCGGGCGGGAAAACGATGTTGCTGTTCAGTCACACTCAATTTGTGGCGGTGATCGCGGTGATTGGTTTGCGGTTTCACGTGGCGTTCCGAGTGGACGTCTCTGCAAACGAAACAATGTCAGAGGTAATCGAATATTCGCAATTAAAATTCCACATTTTCAGGGGAGAGGGGGCAAGGTTCACTCGTCGGCGACCTGCAAGGTACTGCCCAGAAGATGCCAATGCCTGGATGAGATTTCTAGAACCCGGCAGCTGAAGGTCGGTCGATTCCAGGATTTCCTCGCCAATTTTAGGCGGATGACGCAGGTCAGGTTAAGCATTTGCTGCATGTGTGATACCGAAAATCACTCCTCCTAATCGAGTTTCAAGACCCACGTTGGTAAATAATATTTTGTTTCCAACAGGTTCAAAAATATTCGATTTGTGAGTGCATTATTTTTGATTTCCACATTTTGTAATGACAAATCAGGAGATCTTCATCAACGAATTTGGAAACGAAAACGTTCCAAATGCATTCTTCAGATTTAATTACCCTGTGCTGCGATAGTCTTTGTTTCATTCAGCAATTCACCCCTTTCCCCGGAGCTTTGAACAACCCCTTGCTCCTGGAGAAAATTCTCAATTCGCAACTCGACGTGTTCATTTCATTTTGCATTTCCATATTAGCAGTTGCTCTGAGTAAATACTTCCATCACAAAAAGGTTTCCTTGGCGAAGACGAGATAACGGTGATAATTAGGGAACGGAATTTATTGTAATAAAAAAATCAAAATATGTGCATATAAGCGTCATTATTTGCACAATATGTAAAAAAAATAGAAAATACTTTAAAACAAAATTCATTATTATGTTTAAAATGCACTCATTTTCCGATCAAATGTCGCTGATCAGATCATAATGAATTGGGAGTAGCTGAAAGAAAATTTTACCTCTACAGAAGTAATTGTGCGTGCTAGTCTTTGCCACACAAAGTGTTTTAAGCAAAATACAAAATACGAACGTACTTTATACAATGTTGTTTACAACGAGTCGGTGCTCAAGTGAATAGGAGTACCGTGTAGCTACTGATAGATCGCGAAGGGGGTCGGTGGTTTAAAAGGAACACCCCCCTATCCAACAATGCTATAAGTCAATGATCTATAAAAACTATTTGTTAGTTTTCGATCTAATGTGCTGTTCGAAACATGAGCAAGTCCGTGGTTGAAATTACGTCTGCTGCTTTAACATCCGCAAATCCTTGACTGCGAGTAAACCGTTTCCAAGTGGCAGGGAGAGGGGGTTCAGTATGTCAATTCATAGCGAAAATAGGGTAGTCATAGAGGCCCTGTAACAATACATTGCTCTGTAAGAAAGATGATTTCGTAACATACATTGCAAACGCACATCTGAAATGTTACGTTTCGACGTATAAATATGTTAAAATGTAATGGAATATGTAGTAATAGAAAAAATATGTAAAAAAATGTAATTATTCCAAAATATGTAAAAACATGTAAAATAAAAATGGTTGTAATTAATTCAGAACGTCTTGTAAACTCTACAAAGTGTTATTGCATGCACGTGTCTTGTTTCTGTAAAAGCATAGAGTAACACGGCAATCCGATCCCTAGAGACTATAACACGTGTTCTAAGGGCATCGCTTCCCTTCTCTCTCCGAGAGACGAAACGCACGCGCGATTTCTCAGCGCCCTTGACCTAGCCACGTGCGCGTCCCCCCCCCCCATCGTCCCCCCCGCCGCCCGTCTGCACTGCCGACGTCGGTGTTCGCACCAGGGCTCAGCCAGCTCCCCTCCCCTCCACTCCACTCCCTCACCCCGCGAACAGTCAACGCTTCCACGACACACACACACGCACGCACACACACCGCGGCCGCACGCGCGCCGTCAACGCCCCTTCCTCCGGCTGAGGTGGCTCCGGGAATGACGCAGTAGCGCCACTGACCCCGAGGTACTAGCGTTCCAGTCGAGACGGGCGCAGGTTGGTTGGTTGGTGGGTTTGTGTGATTCCTGGCGCGTCAACAACTTAGGTCATTAGTCCTGTGAGTGGAATTCATGTTTTCATCGGGAGATGGTGGTGATCTTCCCGCGCTGGATGGCGAGATCCGGTGCCGACCTACCGTCGGTTAGCAGTGTTTCCTCCTAACCAGGACTCTCCCACCAGCGGGGCACCGCTCCATCCGGGACATGCTCTAAGCCCCCGACCGGTCTCCCGGAATATGTGGTAGTGTAGTGCATGTTAGTGTAAGTGTGTGTAAGAGGAGAGCATAGGACAAGGAAGATGAAGGACAGATCGCGCGCGGTCCGTGGCCCATTTGTTATGGTACTGCTCCGGCATTCGCCTGGTGTTGATCGGAGAAACCACAGAAAACTAGCGATCAAAGCAGCCAGCCGCTAGAATTCTCCTCTAAACAGCGACTGAATTCGACCTAGCTGGAAAGCTAGTGTCGAAAATCCTGCCGCCGTGGGGAGTGGGAACCTACTAGGACCTCCCGGTCAGAGCTCCATTTTCATCAGTTGATGCATAGAGCTACACCGGCGCAGCATTTTCGACATGAGCTGCGTAGCTAGGTCCAATTCAGCCTTTGTTTCACACACGCGCTACACGTCCACACATGTTGGGTGCTTAGAGCTCGACCCGGCTGAGGTGGTGCCCGCTTGGTGGGAGATACCTGGATGTGGAAAACCGCGCAAGTCAACTTTTAGATCGGTCCCGAATTTCACCATCCAGCAGAAGAACATAGCCACGACCAGCGATAAAACATTCACTACACTGACGGGACTAATTACCATAGCAGTAGATGCCCACGGAAACAGGAAGTAATCAATCAATCAACGCCACGTTCCGTTCTGAACCCTCTCGCGCCGCCCTCATCAGCGCCCAAGTCCTCAACCTCCTTTGATCTCGCCTACCGCCCCCCCCGCCACACACACACAGTGCAGGATCTAGAGAATTTTGGGACCGGGTGTTAAAAAGGAGCCCTCCCTCTTTCGACAGACAAATTGTGAAAGTTAACTCAAAAAAAGTGAAATTAAGAAACTCTACGAATTATTTTATTTATTTCAACCATTCACGAAAATTACGTTTGAGCGTGTAAACCTTTCTGGAAATATATTTTAAATAATAATTTTATATAAAAGTATTTAGTGATCAAATAATACAATTACTGGGGTGAGCTTAAAACACAAAAAAATATTTTACTACAGCACTACTATTTATGTGCTGATATGTCTACCTTTTTATTTGTATTTTTTTATTAATATTTCTCTATGTGCGATATTAATATTTGCCTCCACGAAGAAACTGTCCTTTCGGGTTACGTATGTGTTTACTAGTTATACACATACCAAATACAATGGGTAATGCGGAAATATAAGGCACCTTCACCCCTGTCCACCGCACAACAAACGCCGGCTCGTACAGATGTTTGCACACTTTCAATGTGGTCACCACGCGCATCATATCGGCGCACTGATTGTAGATAGCTTTCCTTTCTATGTAGAACCTATTCTGTGTCCCCGTGCCCCGCAATGGCATTCGTATGCTTCCGTTAACGCCACCGGCTGCGGGGTCGTTTGCTTGTCGTATGCTCCTCTTCCGCCCGCCCCGCCCCCACCGGCGCGCTGCCCTGCGGCGCCGCGCCGCGTCGCGCTCGACCTCCCCCGCAGAATAAACGCGCGGCGGCGCCGGGCGCGCATTCTGCGGGCGCAGACAGGTGCGAAGCGCGCGCGACGTCTGAATGGCGGCGGTTCACGCCTCGCAGGCCCCGCACGCGAGAGGACAGGACGTGCAAGTGTACACGACGACGTGCGAATGTACGCGACGACGTGCGAATGTACAGCAAGTGCGAGTGTACACAACGTGCAAGTGTGCAGGAAGTGCGAGTGTACACAACGTCCGGGTGTGCATGAAGTGCGAATATACGCGACGTGCGAGTGTACACAACGTGCGAGTGTGAAGGAAGTGCGAATATACACGACGTGCGAGTGAACACGACATGCGAGTGTACACAACGTGCGAGTGTGCAGGAAGTGCGAATATACACGACGTGCGAGTGTACACGACGTGCGAGTTTACAGATCGTGAGAGTGCACATTGTGTGCGATTGTACTGTACGTGCGACTGTACAATATGTGAATATGTATATGTGCATTTGTGTGTGTGTGTGTGATTGTTTGGTAAGGGCGTCTGGATATGTCTGTGTGTGAGTGTGAGTGTGAGTGTGAGTGTGTGTATGCGTGCGCGTGCGTGTTTCTTCTTGCCAGATGTACGTCAGAAGAGGCAGGGCCGGACATCGAAGAAAGAGCTCTTGCCAATAGATCTTTACTTTCACAACTTCCTGGCGTGCCGAGATATGCAAAGACACTTCAGGTACACAAAGACATTTTCTTTAATTCGTACGAGAGAGCTCTGTATAACTGCGTTTTTGTACGGATGACGCAGGTGCATTTATTTCTCAATCAGGCATTCATGGAGAAATAAAAATAGTCTTCAAATAATTTTCTATTACTTTATCATTTGCTTCAAAGCTTTGGGTATAATATGACCGATGACAAACTAGGGGCATACAATTTAAATTGTAAATTTTAAAAAAATACATTTGTCGGCGTAGCTCTCAATTGTTTCGTCATTTTTAGATGACTTAAAATAAAATTTGTTAAGTTCCAATGGATACACCAGTCCATCCACATCCACAGTCTTCACAATGGATATTTTCACGGGATCACAAAAAAAGGCCATTATAAAGATGAATGAATCCTGAGTATTATTGAACTCATATACGTTCATTTCATTGAAATTACATTTATTTAGTCTGCCTACTACTTGTTAAGAATTATTCAACGTGTATCGTAATTGCCACTGTTATTTGTTTCCTTTCTTTTTTTAAATGGCCCTCTAAGTCTGAAACTTTTCTATTAAGCTTCCTTGTAACACGAACCACGACGTATCGAACCATCCTAGCATCCGTTCCTCTGAACTTCCTCTCCGCCTCGTATTCGTGGTATCAAGTTTCCATCGTAGCAGTGTATGCGAGTTGAATATTCCCCCATCCCCCACTTCCCAGCTCTCCTGGCTCCCGGAGGCACAAGATCGCGTCCAATCCCCGCGTCCAACACGTGACATTGCACGTGTGCTTCCCTTGGGAGCTCGGGGCCTTCCCCAAGCAAGCGCAGACGCAAGCTGCTCGCCGCGCCCCAGGCACATCTACGCGAGTGCCTCCTTCTCGATTGTTTCTTCTTTGATGTATTTCGAACAGGATTTATCCGCTTTTTCTGTATCGGGGCCACCGATTACGAGTTTGTCTGTCGAAAATTTGCAATTTTTCACTAGTTCACGGGCGTTGTTAACATTGTTCTTACGTTCCAAACGGCGTAATACAGTAAACATAACCAGATAAACTTGGGCTCCATAACCATCAGCCAAACCGCAAAGAGAAACTAATGGCACTACTACACATCCATTCTCGTATTATTTGTAATTGTTATCGGTCAATAAGTTGTGCGCCGCGAATAGTTGTAGTCTTTCCGTTTTTCACGACTTCTTGTTAAGCGTTTCACGATTAAAAAGAACCACTTTTTCGGTAACAGGGTACCCCAAAACGTGTATTTTCGTTAAAATTTCGAAATGGATTTTCCGCAGCATTATATAACTTTCTCTATACTACGTATATTACGCCGTATGTACGTACGTATACGAGAAAGTAAAATGCATTAATGTATCAGAAGTTTAATTGCGGGGTAATTGGTGTTTGAAATCTAGTTTTTCTTCACTAAACGACGTTTTCTTATATTTTTTTTCTCCCTAGTGCTCTCCCACGCCTGCTCAAAAGTCGGACGATTAAATTATATAACACACGTATTATAAATACGGTGCACTGTTCTCTGCTTCCAGAACCGCAGAGAGGCGCAACATTTACTTGTAAGTGCTGGCTTCAGCCACACTTACGAGTATGACCGTGATGTGTGCGGCTGGGGTAAAGCATGAGACCTGCAATTTGGTTTCTGGAAGTTCGCGCCTCTCTCAGATTTTGGAAGCAGTGATCAGTATCAGCACGAATACCATACGATACATTTCAACGGAACGTTCTGGGTATTTGATTGTTCTATTTCTATTTTGATCGCAAAATGAATAATGATTAATCCCTGCAATACAGTGCACGTCCCTTGTCGATGGTAGTAATTAAAATCACGTTAATTTTTTTGAAGTAAGGCGGGAAAAGCGTAATGGAATGAAAACATTGAACCATTAGCTGCCACGAACATAGATCTATAAAATGATTACAATCAAACCATTTTTAAACATTATGAGGCTAACCAGTAGGGGGAAATACAAGTGCACATCAACTCTCATCCTCCTTACGCTTTCACATACTTTGCCATCGAGCAGAACTCGGAAATGATACTTCCTAGAGCATACGCGTGTGCAGTCTGCTGCAAGAGAAGAGGCCAACTGTATTTCTGCTCCTCTCTGCCCCCTCTGAACCCCATTTTTATTGAAATTTGAATTTAATAATAACAACATATTTTAATAGCATAAATTAAACATAATCCAAGGATAATCAAATAATTTTAATGATACAATTTATAAATAAAAGTGTTATTGTATTAAACCATCTACATGATTGTCAGATGGTTTGGAAAGCTTGGTCTCGAAATCATGTAAGCATTTCCCAAATTATCAGCAAAAAAGAGGGAAAATTAGGATTTAAACATATTTAAGGAAATAAAATGTTTTATTACGTAGGACCACGAGACCCCTTTTTCAATTTCAGAGACGTCAAGCCCCTACCCTCCCCAAAGTTATGTTTCTAATCCCATTATCTACATTCTAAGACCTGTTGGGATTTTATTAGGAGCATTTTGCACGTTAGGCCTACGTTATAATGGGATTGTCAGAAACGTATGAAGTTTAGTTTCAGCAAGACAATATTTTCACTTTTAAAATAATGATTTATAAAGTACGCAATATTTTCATGGGGCCACATAGCTAAAAGAAGGCTAAAAATACTGAGAATTTGAATGTCATATTGCAAAATTCATCTACGTGTTCGTAATATTCAATTACTTCAAAGCACCTAACTTTGAAATTAATAAAATTTAAACTATTTTCTAAAAATGGCAAAAACATTTTCGAAATTCATATACAATGAATTTCAATAAACTTTTTTGAATAATGATAATTGTTTATATGTATTTGGTAAGCATTCAGGAATGCGTTATCAGAAAGGTCACAAAAAAATACTGTTTAATGATAAAAAGTAAGTAAAATGAGGAACTTTCTTCACATTCTGTTGCTCAAAATAATTCACGACAAAACGTCAACTCAGTCTAGTTCGCGCAAATCCAGCGGTGTTTTATTGATGAGATTCCCTAGATGTTCTGCATGTAAAGCCACCGTCTCTCTATTCCACCTCGCCGCTGCCCTCGCCCCTCTCCCCTCTTCCGCCCCCCTCCTCGTTCACCTCCTCCTCCTCCTCCTCCTCCTCCTCCTCCTCCTCCTCCTCCTCCGCCGCCCCCGCCGCAGTCTGTAGCGCTGACGCAAACGCGTAGCTTGCGAGGGTTTATTGACGTTGGCGCTAGCCCTCCGCTGTTGACTGCGAAAGAGCGAGTGGGTGGGCTCCGAAGATAAGGTGAAATGAACAGTCAGATGCCCTAGAAAGGCTCTGCCAGTTCGCACAGTTGGACGAAACTTTCAAGGAGTATGAAACCCTTGACACGTGCATCTCTGCGTGCCGTTCTCGTTTAAGAGTTATAGGAACATATTATCTATACCAGGGGACTCTAAACTTTTTCGTTTCGTCAGCAGGTCAAATGTTTAAAGACGCAAGGTACGGAGGGCTACCTAAAATTATCAATAGCACTGCAGTAATTTTCAGATTTTGTATCATTTATTCGCCTCAGAAATAAAATTTTAAAATGTTTTTATTTGTAAAATGAACACATATTTAAAATTAATGCGACGTTTGGAACTGTCAGTTGATCTAGGAGATTACGTTCATTTTATGTTCATGTTTCCGGATCTGAATGATAGTGAGATTTACATCAAATGCTCACTTGTCAATGAAGGGCATGTATGCAGTATTTTATGTATTGCATCTTAGAGATTATTTTTTCACATAGATATTTGGGCTCCAAACACGAAAACAGTGCGAACAAAATTATGGAAACTTTTGAAATTTTTATAAGGCAAGGTTTTGAAGAGATTACTTTCCTTCAATAAGTCTTCATACATTTCATCTAAAGAAATGTTTGTCCCTTTTAATTGAAATTATTTTATGTAAATCATGTGAAAAATATTCAACATCACACTGAATGAGTTCTGAAGCAAGAATGAATGTTGGTGAAGTTGAATGTTTCATTTCTTTTCGTATAGATGACTTCTTAAATGAGGAAAACATTCCTATTTTTAATTGATTATAACAGAAACCACTACAGGTGACTCATACACATTCTTTGATTGATTGATTAATTACTGATTTAGGGCACGTCAACTAATGAGGTCATTATTCCCGTTAGTGTAGTGCATGTTTTTCATCGGGAGGTGGCAGTGACCTTTCCCCCGCTGGATGGCGAGATCCAGCGCCAACCTACCGTCGACTAGAGGGTTTTCCCAACCAAGTATCTCCCACCAGCGGGGCACCGCCCCAGCCGGAACAAGTTCTAAGTTCCCGACCGATCTTTTGGCATGTGTGGGAGTGTAGTCGCACACATCGAAATGCATGTAAATAACTAATTCTTTGTTTCCCATTATTTGACGTGTTTAAGGGCTTGTATGCGTTACGATGATAGCGGAAAATGAATAGTCTGATGCTCAAGAAAGGGACTACGAGTTCGCACAGTTTGACGTAAATTTTAAGGCCTATATAGGTCGAGCATGACCTCGCTGGACATAAATATCTTGGTGTACTCTTCATGATGTTGTGTGCGGTTATTATGTAACATTTAAAACGCTAAAGCTAGATTTTAATAACGGCATTTTCACCACTTTTTCTAGAAGATAAAAAATGAAATTTTAACTCAATAGGATCTGAAGTATGTATACTTCAAAGTATATGAGTAATTCCAGAAGAAATAGAGACGTAATTAAATTTTATTGAATCGAAAAACAGATTTAACCAAAAGTACTTGTGAATTTTAAAATCAAAGGAGAACGGTATCTTTAACCGTCAGTTCAATCCTCTAAGTTTGAAGGAGCAAACATTCAAAATGTAACACGTCCACTTCACTTTTTTCCAATAAAAATGAAAAACATAAAATAAATGTTCCACTTTTCTACACCGGCATTAACTCAATGAATAGAATACTACTTAATGTATTGTAAGACAATTCATTTTTTCTGGAAATAAAATTCTAGGTAAAAACAACAGAAGAACTCAATTTTTGCCAAATGAATATTGACCTCTTGAATGTTTGCTCCTATTCATACACGTACTAACTCTATTAGAAATAATGTACAAGACCCTGTAAGCCATAAGAATTTTGTTTTATATTACTATGTCTTATAATGATAATGTCAAACATATAATTTGCAACCTTGGTAAAAATGTGCATCTCGATAAAACAGAAATCACATCTGTTTTCTTTTCACTTGATTTGCAAACACAATACCAGCGAATCGTATAGTTATTACAGAATCATGGTGTAAAAAAAGGACGGTATGGCCTGTGAGGTGTGTCTTTCACAACAAAAAGTTCACCCGAACGTTTAATGAACTCGCGAGCAGATTTTTTAATAACCATCGTTATTAATGCTTTGAACCGTTATTATCAGCGAGCAACTATGGAGGATCAGGAGCACTTATTAAATTTCGATAAAACCTCGGAATACTTATTTTACAGTGTAATCAGCGGAATTCATCCAATCAATCTCATAATTATTCGCAATACTGCGGTTTTTTCATAATTTTTAGTTTGTACTTAAACTTCTTTCGATTATTACAAACTGTAGGACAAGAAGATGAATTAAATTACGAATAATCAGATTTATGTTATTCACTTACGCTATGTTCAAGACACGGTCCACAGTTGAATTTCATAAACTTAGTTATATACTGATTTTGCCAGTGGCGACGAGAGCACTACTATTTAAAGAACTGTACAGTAAGAAGGTTTAAAAATCTTACACACTAAGTAAGCTTGAAGCGAACTCAGCAAATCTCAAACTTCGAATTCGATTTCATACTTGAACGTTGAAAGAAATAATTCAGGGGAATGAAGTACTTCATCTATTAAACTGTCACTAAAATTTTGCGCGATTTAAATTAGTATTTACTCATGTACTTTTTAGTTAATTACGTAATAATAAACGTAAAGTAATTCGATTCTTTTTCGTGATGTGTTAACCTCTAATTTCAAAGTTGACCTTTACTTTCGATGAATGCCGGCTTACTATGATCATTTAAGTGATTTCGAACAATTATAATTATAAGTTATCGGCATGCACTGGCAGAAAAATTATATAATTAATTTACATCAGTTTTCCAAATCGTCTAACAATTGTTTTATTGACCAATTGACCACAGACCGTTTTGCGTTTTCGTGTTGCTGAGACCAATGTAAATATCACGTCACATTTTTATAACCTGGACCTCCAAGAAGAAGGACAAGAACAAAATTATTTTCAAGAGAAGAAAACTGGCAGTAGAGAATGGACAAGGAAAGAAAGAGAAGAATAAAAAGAAAAACATATTTAACATGCCGTGCGCGAAACGCGTATTTTTCGTGCTTGTTTTCCGTGTGCCAAATATCTCATTTTTACTTTCTCGTATACGTACGTATATACAGAGTAATATACGTAGTATAGAGAAAATTATTTAATGCTGCGGAAGATCAATTTCGAGATTTTCTGATAATTTTCTGAACATTTTCTGATACCTTCTTTTCAAAATTAGCTTCAGTGTCAACATTCACAATACATCGGATTTTGGAGAATCTGTAGATGTATTCGGAACATTGCGTTCGGAATTTGAAATCGGAATTCTTCGGTAACTCTGTTTTTGTTTTTTTAAATTGCAAAAGATTTAATTTTTTCGGCGTCTACCTACAACTACAAAATTGAAGATAGAGATTTTTCCTTCAAATGAAATATGTTTTCCATAGTTGATTCTTTCAAGGTCGTGAACATTCTTTTTTGAAAATTTGAGTAGTTTTTGCTCTATTGCAAACAATAGTGCAATATTAAAAAATTACAAAATCAAGATTTTCTAGAAAAAATTTTTTCTTTGCCTTTTTGGTAGAGATAGCACTAAATGTGCTTATAAGATGACATAAACGCTATATTGCTCTGCTCTACTCCCTCGCTTTTTTTCAAAAATTCAAAAATGTATATGATGTATATGATTCAAAAATGATTTGTCTCTGCCGTCGGTAATATTTACAATAGCGGTTATTTTTCGCATAAATATATTATAAGTGCACGTGTTTTAAATAACGCCATACAAAATTTCTCGATAACTCAACAGTTTTCTGGGTAAATGATTTCAAATTTCCGCATTTTCAGAAACACTCAAACGCCATTTTCTCAAAAATGGCTCTAAATTCTTTCTTCAGACTTTTCCAACGAATACTGATAATTGCATTATTTAATATGACTTAATGTTCATTTTGAGGTAAGTATTCTTTTGTTTTTTCAAAAATTTCACAAATATATTTTTCTTAAAAGTCTCTCACGCCTTTGATGCATATAGCATCTAGCAATTTGTAAACACTATTGTATTTTGAGTTAAAGTTCTGCAAATTACTACTAATGAATCTTTTCGAAAACTCAAAAATTTTCTGTGAAAAGGAGTTTCGAATTTTGCATATACAGTTGGGCTAAATCGCCATTTTCTTAAAAAGTGTTTCAAATTTTTCAATGAAAATTTCTATATAGGACGAGATTTTAGTCTTTTTTAATATTCTTAAAGTAATATTTTCGATCTACTATTAAAGAAATGAGAAAATTTGAGAAAATTTTTTAAAAAATGTATTTTGGGCGGCGATAGATGGTATCAGTATATCGGCATCTGACAGTATGTGGCAGGCCCAAAAAACTAGACCAGACCTAAGGAATTAGAAAACTAACTAGTTTGCGAAAGTCTGTGCCATTCTGTAACACCACTAGTTTTAGTGTGCTAAACATCGTGATGCGGGTGCAAAACATCTGCAACGATTCGCAATTGTCTTTCGTCTTGACGCTTTTGTTCATTTTTACAAACCATAGTGTTGCGACACCGAATGGAATTCATTTACTTTTGTACAGGTACAGGTAGTTATTTGATATTTAATTTATATTTGTTTACTTGATCCATCGCGTTTCGCACACTGCATGTTTAAAAATAGCATACACAACATGTCTCTTTGTCGTTCGAAATACGTTCGAATTAGATACTCGTCTCGTGGGTGAATCACCTGTTTCGCGCTCTTGATACGTAAACTACTATTCTATGATATATTACATGATAGATACTGTAACACCATTCTGGTAGTCTCATGTGCCCCTGCTTTTGTGTTCACCGTAATATTTATAACTAAAATATAATTATAATGGAATTATAATTATAATGGACTAAAATAATATAAATGTTATATGACGTGATGCTACGGGGACCCTTTCAAATGTTTCAGAGGAGTGGGGACACGCCTAGGATAGTACCTGAAGCTTCACTTGATAAGTTGTTAAAATATGTTATCGCGTTAAACATTTGAAACATCATGTTTGTTTTTTAGTGAACAGTTATGTAGGTATTTATTAAATAAATTCCATTATTCTTCACCATTGACTAAAAATAATATCCTCTTCATAGCAATCTTATTATCCTTTATGTTTCATGACTTCAGATCCACAGCTGAATATGCCGATTCTCATCAATGAAGTTTCCGCGCATTCAATTCTACATAATATATCACATCTGAGAAACGTTTCATTAAACTCTCAAAAGTTGAATCTGTTTCTCTTCCAATAAAGCACGAGGGAACAATGCGGCATTCGACTGAGAGGAGGAGAGAAGCGAGAGCAAAAACGCTTCTTTTGTCGCCCGCGAGACCGCTGCCACCGAACAAAAAGGGGAAGGAAAGGAAAAAAACCTTTCCTGCAATCTCCGCCATCCAAACGGAGCTCAGTCGGCCAGCGACGGTATGGTTGGTGATAACGGTGGCGATGACGATGGCAATAGTGGAAAATTGGGGAGATGGCGTTGGAGAAGCAAGTGATTGCAGTGTTTTGTGTTGAAACAATTTGTAGCACCATAATACGCAATGCTCATTAAAATTTGGAAATATTTAATTTAATCAAATTTTCTCCGTCCCCCAAAAAAGAAAAAGAATAAAAAGGACAAAAATCGGGCAACTAATACACATGAGAATATCAGTCTTAATTTGTTTTGATTTGTTTATGTTTATGTATAACGAATATATGAAGAGCTTGGGGCAGTAACTAAGTATGCCACACGAGCCATAGCAAGCCTCCCGCCATTCGTAAATATTAATACCTCGATTTTGGGCGAAGTGTGTTTCCTTTTTTTAATGCTCCAGGCATTTCATGAATTTGAACATGACATATTTAAATAAAAAATATAAGCCATTCGAGCACCAAAACCTTGATTTTGATGTTCAGGAACAGTGACAGTTTGGCTGAAGCTGATGTGTGTTATCTTTTTAATGGCACAAGCCCTTTAAATCCCCAACCACATTAAATAAGTTACAAATCTTTCAAAACAAAATCTTAGGAATGACAGTAAATAACCCCTGTTTCGACAGCAATAAAACACTCCACAACGATTTTGCAATAGAACCGATTACTTCCTATATTAGCAAACTGGCACATAATTTCTTCAATAATTTAAATCGTGAACAAGGAGCTGTCACTAACGAAATAAAAACTGATCAACTCCCACTCTCCCGCTTAAGAAACAAACTCCATTTCACATTTTCCTTGAATACCTCTCCGACATTAGATAAGATAAGAACATTTCTTGCATTTACCTTTCTCTCCCGTTGCATCCCTTACTAAACACTGTCATCGCCCTCTAACGAATATTTCAAGAATTTTATCTTGCAATAACCTTGGTTGAAGGTATAACCTAATGAAATCATTTATCAGGGAGGTGACAAGAAGTTACCCCTTTCACACTTCGCTGATACGATATTGCACGGTCTATCAACTGAAGAGACTCAACGCTAAACGTTGGACTGTCGGTCACTGTAAAATACAAGTTTTAAAAATGTCCTTTAAATATGAATGACTCCAAATTCAAGACAAATGACGTCTCCCGCATTGTGCCAAGCCCATCTTTATGGGAACGGGTGAATTCTAGCATTTGTTACGTCACCACAGGGCGGCCAGACTTTCGAGCGATTAGGGGATGTCGGAGGCTGACGACCACATAAAAACGAACAAAGGCGGCGAGTAACAAGCCCAACTGAAGGTAGAGCTGTGATTCCCAAGACGCAAGGCGGGCAGGGCACTGGAGACAGACCGCCCGATGATGGCGGGTATGTGGTCCCAGAAGCCACCCGCGCTCCTCAGAGAGACTAGGGGATGGGGGGGGGATCAAGTCACTGCCAAGTTAAGTTAGCGGAGAGATAAGAGAGAGAGAGTTCGTGTTTAGATTGTCTCGCGTGCGGACGCAAATGCTGCCCCGGAAGGCGGAAGTGTATTCCTCGTGACACTGCGAGTGCGTATCACTGTGTTTGGGCACCGACACCGTAAAGAGTCTGGGTGGAGGATGCACTAGCCAAGGAACGGGGAGCAGTGTGCGTGGGAGTCACGTAGGTAGATTGCGAACGTCACCGCAGAGCTGTAAATAGTGTAAATTTTATAAATAAATAGATTTGTAAATAGAGCTCATGTCTGGGTTGTCATTTCGCTACCACGTTGCAACACATCTCCACCTCCTCTTTCGACCACATCCCGCTGCCGGCCCCGCCTCGCGGTCTTTTCCACGGAAGCGATAGCGTTCAACGAGGAGGGGCGCGAGGGCCTCGCCCACTTAGATCGGTAGCGGTAGCTCAGTGCATCAACTGATGTCTCTGCAGCGCCTCTGACCGGGAGGTCCTAGGTTCCCACTCCCCACGGCGGCAGGATTTTCGACACTAGCTTTTCAGCTAGGTCGAATTCAGTCGTTGTCTGGAGGAGAACTCTAGCAGCCGGCTGCTCTGATCGGTAGTTTTCCTTGGTTTCTCCGATCACCACCAGACGAATGCCGGAGCAGTACCCTAACAAACGGGCCTCGGACCGCGCGCAATCTGTCCTTCCTCTTCCTTGTCCTATCCTCTCCCCTTACAAACACACACTAACATGCACTACACTACCACATATTCCGGGAGACCGGTCGGGAGCTTAGAGCCTGTCCTGGCTGGGGCGGTGCCCCGCTGGTGGGAGAGTCCTGGTTAGGGGGAAACCCCACTAGCCGACGGTAGGTCGGCGCCGGATCTCGCCATCCAGCGGGGGAAGATCACCGCCATCTCCCGAGAAAAACATGCACTACACTAACGGGACTAATGACCGAAGCAGTTGACGCGCCCGGAAACACGAAACAATCAATCCTCGCCCACTCAGCGCTGGAATGAGATCGCGCCACCCAGACAGGGTGGGAGGCGCGCGAAACGGTGCCAGCAGCGGGAAAGACAGACGGGGCGAATAAGACGGCGGGGAAGATGGAGATTCTTCGGGGATGATTTCATTGATCGATGATTCGAGATTCCGGGCGCATGAGCTGCAAACCTCGTTAGTCCCGTAAGTGAAGTGCATTTTTTCTCGGGCGGAGTGATCTTCTCCCTTAGCATGGCAAGTCCGGCGCCGACCTCACCGTCGTCATGTGGGAATTTTCCCCAACCAGGTATCTCCCACCAGCGTGGCACCGGTCCGACTGGGACAAGCTCTATGCTTCCGACAGGTGTAGTAGTGTGGTGCGTGTGAGTCTAAGTGGGCATAAAAAGGCCTGAGGAGAAGACAAGGAAGGTAAGATCGCACGCGTTCTGTGGACCTTTTCTAGGGTTCTGCTCCGGCTGTCGCCTGGTGTTAATTGGAGAAACCACGGAAAACTACCAATCGGCACAGCCAGCCGCTAGAATTCTCCTCCAGACAGCGACTGAATTCGACCTAGCAGGCAACTTAGTGTCGAAAATCCTGCCACCGTGGGGATTCGAACCATAGGACCTTCTGATCACACGCACTGCATCGGGGACGGAGATGCTTCAGATTCATTACTTATTTCATGTTCATTATTTGTTGATACATTCTTGTCAAATATTGTGCCTCCTATACCCCGGGAGATGGCGAAGCTCTTTCTCCATTAGAATGTTCCATCCGGCGCCAACCTGCACTCGGCTTGCAGAGCACTCCCCTCGCGAGGTAGCTTCGCCAGCAGGCGCCGCCGCAGCCGGGACAAGCTCCAAGCTGCTTTCTGATCTCGCGAGACGTGTGGTTGTGTAGTGCACTTGTGTGTGTAAGGAGAGAGGAATGGACAAGAATAGGAAGGAAAGATTTTGCATGTTCCGAGGCTCGTTTGTTAAAACGCACTTCACTTACGGGACTAATGACCTTAGCAGTTGGTGCGCCCAAAATCACAAATCAATCAATCAAGAAACCCTTGTTTTCCCCATCATTTTGTTCAGAATAGCATATGGAAAATGTGGAATAACTATTCTTAGGTTGGAGCTCCATAATGTGGGGCAGAGAGCTCCGGGAGGAAATCCGCTGCGCGGGTCTCATGCGCCCGAGGGCGGCGGCGGCATCGGAGTGGATAAGCGCGCAGAGGGCGTGGAAGCAAGAGGATTAATCCACACCCGGAGCCGCAGACCTGAAGATAACGGAGAGCAGATTAACTCCTTTCTCGAAAATAGGAAGCCGTTGCTCGCAGGGTACTCACCGAAAGCACGAGACTGAAAGAGGCGGTTGCAACACCAGTGATACTTCACGGCAGGGGTGTCAAAATATGTGCCTTGTCTCGGCATTGAACAGAATTTCTTACATTATGCAGGAATTCGCGATGTCCGATCCTTTACCAAATAATTCCTTGAGGATTGTTCACGTTCTTTAGTTGCTGTTTTCTCTGCCTCTAAAATAATAATGTGGGGAAGAGAGTAGAATGTGATAATAATATAGCTTTGTAGTTTCATTTAAAAACGAAATTGTTTCAGTTTGTGTTCACATATAAGGAACTTAACAGTGATATCCATTAGGTGTATCCTTCATGATTTCTTTCCAAGCAGTTTCTCAACCCATGTTGTATCAATTACGTTATTACGTCTAGTCCGTGTCCTTTTAAGAATCGTTACGAGATCCTTCCTGCACTCTGCTTATAATTATTTTTCCTGAAAATCAACTTTTAGTGCGCAGTTAATCAGTAAGTAATGTGATTAGGTAGCAAATTGCAAACAATACGATCGAAACTACATTTCAAGAATCTGGAGGGAAAAAAATCATGGACATTACAAAACTTCGTGAAGTATTATACGAGAACTTAATGATATTTGCTTGTTAGTTTAGAAACAGTATATTCTCGTTCTGAAAGGTAATGTTCCTTGAAAGAATAGGGGAGGAGAGGCACGAGGGGGGAAGAGGGAGACTGGGAGCGTCTGCCCGGGCACTGGCAGGGCCGGGGCAGCGAGGACCAAAGCAGGAGTTGGGTGGCATCGAGCACAGCAGAGGGCCGCGTACGGAACAGAAGCGAAGACAGGAGCAATACTGTCATGATCCGCGACGATGAAGGAAACAGACTCGGACGGAGGCACGGGAAGGAGATGATGGAGAGGTGGAGGAGGATGCAGAGGTGAACGAGAATTCGGAGATGGAGGAGTATGCGGAGGTGGAGGAATATGCAGAGGTGGAGGAATATACGGAGGTGGAGGAGTGTGAGGAGGTGGAGGAGTATGCGGAGGTGGAGGAGTATGCGGAGGTGGAGGAGTATGCGGAGGTGGAAAAGGACGTGGAGGTGAAGGATGAAGGAGAGTGGAGGCGGCGTAAGCGGAAGAGGGAGATGTGTTGTAGGAGGAGCGGAAGACTGAGGTGGAGGTGAAGTTGGTCGCGGAGGAATTGGAGACGAAGTGAGCGGGTGGGAAGGCGACTGCTAGAGGAGCTGCGAGCGGGGTCAGCGGGGGGCGGCGGTCGCAGCCCGGGGGGTTGCGGCCAAGCCGCCGCGCCCTCGTTACACGCGCCCGGGTTTATGACCGCCGCCGCCGCCGCCGCCGCCGCCGCCGCCGGCTCAGCCCAGCAGCGGCAGACGCTGTAGCAGCGGCGGAATTAGCGCGCGGCCGCCTCTGCAGGCAGCGGACGGCCGCGGCGCAACCAACAGCTCACCTCGCACAGGCCAAGGGGCAGAGCACGCGCACGAACGCAAGCACACCTTCCCCTCCCCCCACTATCCACACTGGCACTTCTCTTACACACGTGTTTCTTCTTTTAGTGCCATACACTGGTTAGTGCGTAGCCTAGTTTCTAAAAGCCCCTAGCGCCTTCTTGCAAGACGTCTTGAGCTAATATACCTTAGTAGGGTAGTTTGTCATTGCTTTCCCCAGTGGTACTAGTGCGACAATTTTGATTCGAATACCAGATAGCGCAGACCACGATGTAATATCCACAATCTAATCCAATAATTCAAATCGAAAATCTGATTCGTACTATACTGCTAGAGGATTCAATTTCCAGGGATCTGTTTCACATGCCTACTAACGTTCGCATGTACGCCATGATTTTTGGCACCTCAAATATACGCCGGCTTTGACCAGGTATGTACTCGCGAACTTGGAATCAATTACCCGGCATGATAGCCATTATATGGTCTAAGTGTTTGATCCCCTTTATTCATAATATGCTGATTTTATTCACATCCGCTGGAAGGGATTAGTGAAATTTTAAAACTTAAAAAAAAAGTTTTTTTAATTTACAGAAGTGTTTATTAACGTCAATCGATATTGTTTGGATTATAAATATTTTTTTCTTTGTTCTTTTCTTTTTATTATTGTCTGCGTATTAACAATAATGATACGTGCTAAAGTTATTTCATACTATACCATAACCATTGCAACTATAATACCAATACAGCTACAACCATAATCATTAGAAAGGTTATAATATATAAAAAGGTTATATCAATGCGTGCAAAATTTTCGAAGTTTTTCGAAAATAAAACCAAAACGGTTTATACTGACCATCAGTGGTGAAATCGACACGCTAAAAGTACTCCGAAAACGCCAAGTGCATGTTAAGTACCATGACGTTAGAATGTAACAGGAGAACATGAGATATGCAAGAGACCAAGGTCAAGAGCGATATATTTAGCAGCACTTGGAAAAAGACATGTTGTACGTATGCAGAGGGTAAACGCCTGCCGTTTAAGCTACTGCGAGCGCTGTGCACTGCAACACATCGTAAACAGGCGACTTCAGAGCACGTGCAAGCGGGAGGGCACAGGGCTCGCTGTGAATGACCGCGTTGTTAAAAGTTCCTGAAACCGTTCCACTTCGTACAACAACCACACGCACACACACACACACACGCACACACACGCACACACACACGCACACACACGCGCACACGCACACACACACACGCACACACACATGCACACACACGCACGCACACACACACGCACACACACACACGCACACACACATGCACACACACGCACGCACACACACACGCACACACACACATACGCAAACACACACACACACGCGCGTGCGCGCATACGAAACGTGTTTTCACAAAAGAATGTCACACATTGGAACACATTTAGAGGCTTTCACATTTTAAATGATGTCGATTTATTTATTTATTTAAAGATGATTATTGAATGAATATTAAGTTATATAGTGAAGTGAGGTGACGTGCAGTGTAGAGCAGAGAAATAATAAAGGAAATGTTTTTAGTGTTATAGTGAAGTGAAGTGAAGTGAAGGATAGTGCAGTGCGTTCTTTATTGTATAAACACTCAGTGCGGCTTTAGATGATAGACGTTTCTTTTCTATTTCATGAAATTTAATGTTTGAAGAACCATCAGTTTTTATATTATTATTATTATTATTATTATTATTATTATTATTATTATTATTATTATTATTATTATTATTTTAGTATTATTATTACCATTATTATAGTATTTGCATTACGTCTATTATCTTATTTACGTAATTAACTGCCACCGCGTTACCCCCAATTGCAGTTTAAATAAATTTATCTTATCTTATCTTATTTACTTATTTACATTCCAAACGACGAAATACTTTGAAAGTGGGGAGAGCGAGTTAATCTAGGCTTTAATGTTCAGAAGAAAAGCAAGGCAACGTCTCAGAATTTGCTCAACGTATCAATAGAAAGAAACGTAACAAAAAAAAACGGGTGGAGGTAGTGTAATAGACTCACAAGAACATATTGTTAAAGTGTTCATACAGGTGTTTATCAACATCATGTAACAACAACATCGTGCTACGCACCCACGTGAATAAAATATTCCATTTTAAGCAGCGCAACGAGATATGTGCCAAAGCCGTGACAAGACTGCAGAGCGCTTAACCGCAATTCGCTGTCGGAAATACGAGACATAGAAACAATTGACGCAGGAGTCAACTTTCATTACAAGTGTCGACTACACTCTCACCAAGAGAGTCTTTAATACTCGGCTCATGTTCTTCCCACACGCGTGAAATCGAAAAAAATACGCGCAGTCGCGGACTTCTTCGTCCAGAGTCATGCAAATGATCTTGGCTGTCTGAGTGACGCCGCGTCAAACGCTGTGGTGTCCACAGTACGACCATCTTGCCGTGGCCTTCCTCAGGGCTGGTCTGCTATGCTATGATAATTGAAGGCGAAGGCTACCGTGGCCAGAGTCATGAAAATGATCTTGATTAAGTGACGCCGCATTTGACGTATCATTTGGAGTCATCCTCAAAGACTGGGTTGGTTGGTTGTTAGTTTTCGAGCGCGTTAGTCTCATAAGTGTAGTGCATATTTTCCTCGGGAGGTGGCTGTGTTCATCCCCCGCTGGATGGCGAGATCCGGCGCCGACCTACCGTCGACTAGCATGGTTTCCCCCTAACCAGGTATCCCCTGCCAGCGGTGCCCCGCTCCAGCCGGGACAAGCTCTAAGCTCCCGACCAGTCTCCCCGCATTTGTGGTAGTGTAGTGTATGTTAGTGTAAATGTGTATAAAGGGAGAAGATATGTCAAGAAAGAGAAACGAAAGATCGCGCGCGGCCCGTGGCCTGTGTGGTAGGGTACTGTTGGGGCATTTGTCTGGTGTTGATCGGGGAAACCACGGAAAACTATCGGTCTAAGCAGCCGGCCGTTACAGTTCTCCTCCAGACAGCAACTGAATTCGACCGAGCTGAAAAGCTAGTGTCGAAAATCTTGCCACTGTCGGGACTCGCACCGTGGATCTCCCGGTCAGAGGAACTGCAGTGACATCCGTTGATGCACTGAGCCCGATTCAAAGACTGGGCCCACCTCTCCCGATTCAAAGACTGGGACCAGCTCTTAAGAAGACGACGAAAAGAAAAGTCTTCAACGCGACGAATCTCGATCAGCCAAATCATTTGTATAAAGGTTCGCGTTCAGAGACATTAAGTTTACGAATTTTGTGGCGACGAAAGTGCAAAGAAATCCGCCACCTTATCATAATTTCTTTAGGCCTGCAATGCAAGAAGATGGTAGATGCTTGCAAGAGCATTTTCAGAATCGTTTGTAACACCGTGGAGCATTAGGAATAGGTCTGAATAGTTTTGATTGTATTCATTGAATAATTTAAATGCTTGAATTGGAAGTAATCCTTCAAAGAAGGATGCAAAACGTCCAAATATGTTTCGAAAAAGATTATTGTTTGAATGATTGATTGTTGATTAACAATTTATCGTTGAGTGCAAGCACTAAGTTTCTTTCTATCAACCATCGTACATTTTCAATCTATGTTGAGTTCCTTGCTTTTACGGATTTGATTGATTTTTTTCGTGTTTCCGGGCGCGTCAACTGCTTTGGTCATTAGTCCCGTTAGTGTAGTGCATGTTTTTTCGCGGGAGATGGCGGTGATCTTCCCCCGCTGGATGGCCAGATCCGGCGCCGACCTACCGTCGGCTAGTGGGGTTTCCCCCTAATCAGGACTCTCCCACCAGCGGGGCACCGCCCCAGCCGGGACAAGCTCTAAGCTCCCGACCGATCTCCCGGAATATGTGCTAGTGTAGTGCATGTTAGTGTGTGTGTGTGTGTGTGTGTGTGTGTGTGTGTGTGTGTGTGTAAGGAGAGAGGATAGGATAACGGGATGGCCCGTTTGGTAGGGTACTGCTCCGGCATTCGCCTGGTGTTGATAGGAGAAACCACGGAAAACTACCAATCAGAGCAGCTGGCCGCTAGAATTCTCCTCCAGACAGCGACTGAATTCGACCTAGCTGAAAAGCTAGTCAGGACTCAAACCTGGGACCTCCCGGTCAGAGGCTCTGCAGTGACATCAGTTGATGCACTAAGCTACCGCTCCCGGTGCTTTTACGAATTATAACGATGATACGGAAGTACTTTTCTCATCAGAGTTCATCAGAGTTCTCACAAGATGCGCATCTAGATATTACACAGAGTTGGATGGAGAGAATTTGTGATCTTTTCTCTAGAATTATATTTTTTCGTTCACGATTAATGTCACATGTTTAGATTTAAATTAATTGCATGTAAGTTTTCTATTATTCGCGGGTGAAAATTATTAGTTTTCAAATGAAGATAATCATGCCTTCTTAGTACTTTTACTCATCATATAACTGAGTATAGTAAAATGGCGTGGTATGGATTTTGGAGCTCAAGAAAACGCATGCAGCTTACACACTCTCCCTTTCGTCACATACGATTTTTGTTTTTAGAGAAATAAAATAAATAAAATGAAAATAAATCATCTCTGCATTACGTACAGCCTTGATTGACATTTTTGTTCTAAATAAAATTGTACTTGTATTTACTTGTGGCATTGATTATTTCGACAATTGCTACAGCTTCTGGAGTCAATGCACTTGAGAAACTCCTAATTTTATAGAATGGCGATAGAGATCATTCAAATGTATTACTTGAAAATATCCGCTAGTTTTAATAGGATTGTATTAATGTAAACAATAAAAATGTATCGGGAAGTACAAATCTATTTTAAATAATGTGTTCTTAGACTTAAATTACTATTCTATTTAAAATACATTACACGATTTTGCTTTAAAGAGATAGTTCAGCTTCTGTAAGGCTCGTGCGATCTGGTATTGCGTCAGCATGGACAGAAGGGGAGGGAACTACTGCAGCAGTAATTGAATGTACAATTTTCATTCAGAAACTAAAAAAACATCCTTGTGCTTGTCCTAATGTAATTACAAAACTAGCGCGGCATGAAATCAAATTACTTTCACTTTGAGCCCCGCTGCGCATTAAAGTCACAAAACGTAATTTGAAGTTTCGTGCGCCGTAGTAATTATGTATTTTTGACTCTGAGTAAAACGCGAGGTTTGTTATGAGCAGCTGGGTTATTCACTGGATGTTCTTGTGTTTTGGGGAACGTTAGATAGTGTACAGAAGGTCGTAATACTTACGTACACAAAGCTAGGTCGAATGCCGTCCCTGTCTGGAGGAAAATTCTAGCGGCCGGCTGCTCTGATCGGTAGTTTTCCGTGGTTTCTCCGATCACCACCAGGCGAATGACAGAACAGTACCCTACCAAACGGGTCACAGACCGCGCGCGATCTTTCCTTCTTCTTCCTTGTTCTATCCTCTTCCCTTACACACTAACATTCACTACACTACCACATATTCCGGGAGACCGGTCGGGAAGTTAGAGCTTGTCCCGGCTGGGGCGGTGCCGCGTTGGTGGGAGAGTCCTAGTTAGGGGGAAACCCCACAAGCCGACGGTAGGTCGGCGCCGGATCTCGCCATCCAGCGGGGGAAGATCACCGCCATCTCCCAAGAAAAAACATGCACTACACTAACGGGACGAATGACCAAAGCAGTTGACGTGCCCGGAAACACGAAAAAATCAATCAATCAATAAACGTACACAATGTCCATATTTCCATAATATGAAAGATCAGGATTAAGTATCTCAACAATGATTTACTAAATGAATTTTGAAGCAAAAACGCCAGAATTAATTTTCAAACACACTAATGCATCTTGAAATACAAACCAATTTAATGTGCAAGCACATCAGCAGCGACAAAGCTATAATTATACTCTTCCAACATGTCATTTGGACAATTTTATTTTAATAAACAAATTTCCTTAGGTAATACGAATAGATACAGGGTGCAAAACGATCAATTTACATTTTCATTAACATTTGACACTAACATTTTGCGAGGAATAACGAAGATTGAAAATATTAAAACAAGAGTATACTAAAATAATTAAAATATATGTAAAAAATTATTGTAACTTTATAAATTTATGTTGAACTACCAAATGGCAATTCACTCCAAATATTTTCCACAGAGAACAGCTCTTTTGTAAGGTCGTCACCTTTATTAGCACGAAGTTGTATTTTAGTGCCCTATCGATATTGCATCGACTTGTCGATGAAAGGGTTTGTCACGATCCAGGAAGAAAAATCTGTGATGTAGATATCTGATAAATCGGCGAACGATTTCGTGATCACTACATCATTTGAGATTATGCGCTATTGTTTTGGACCGTTGCAGCCTTGGATCAATGCTCCAAATGTGCACGAAATTTCAGTTTTAATCAGATTCTCGACCCCGATTTCCTATTTTTGGACAACAAAGAAAATCAAAAGTATTACGTAGTTGAAACATGAATACGACTTGCAATCATTTTGTATCTTTAGGCTATCAGATTAAAAGTTTTCGCGAAAACCTGCTTCTATTCAAACAAGCAGGAAGGAAATAAATACGTTTTCTTCCATACAATATTCATGAACAATGAACTGACCAATCCGATGACAGAAAACTTTTGACATGGTTCACGTTTATGAATATGATTCACAACTATTAGTGAACTAGTAGTGACTACAATAATACTGCCAACACTGTCACAAAAGCTCCAAAAATTTTCAGAATTCGTTTCATTCTCCAAAACACATTTGTTTTTTTGAGTTATTAATCTACGTTCTTCAATTCCGGGGCATTATAATTCAATATCTATAAACAGAGCATTGAATATGCCGTAAATGATGGAACATAAAAGTATTCTTATTATTATTATTAGCCCTCATTGAATGTTCTTGAAATTATAAACCCAACAAATGGGCAACCTTTCGATTTAAAATGCGCAATATAAGCACGTTAGTATATGTAGAGTAACATCTATATAAAAAATAAATTATAAAATTTCAAAATTCAATAAACTCACCAGAATTATCCATATTTTCAGTTTTTAAATTCCTCCGAATGTACAAAGAAGTAGCAACTCACCTGTAAAAAATAAAATATTGTTAATACCTTGGAGTATCAATGAATAAAACGATAAATAGTTGCTACATAGAGTTTGCATGAAAACTACTGTTAGTACTTTTTGGGAAATGGATACTTATTCCAAATGTTTCGTAAGTCTCAACTGTAAATTAATTTCGAGAAAATCGTGATAAAATGAACGAGAAGAAAAAGTTATGAAAAATGAAGCCTTATAGGAAGAAATATACAGAGAACCATGGACGAGAATGTCAGGGGCTCAGCGTCTATTAAGGAGATAATTAACTTAAAAAATGTCAGAAAATTAAAACAAAGCTCGATGAATTCCGAGAAAATAACACAAATTTAATTAAATTGACAACTCTAAATTAAAATTTTAAAAAAGGATAGGGCCGAGACACATTCTGATATACATCAGAGGAAATATCAAATTCTGGGAACCGGAGTTCAGCATTACATCTCAACAGACACTCCCGACAGAAACTTTTGTCAGACATGGAAACGAAGAAACTGAAGAGAGAGAGAGAAAGAGAAAAAAAACACAAAATGTGTCCGGTGGGGTGCCCTACAGAACAAGAGATGAGTGCGGCAAAAGACGGAGGCACAGAGAAAAAAAGAGTGGAGACGGAGGAAATGGGGAGAGTTGAGAAAATAATAGACTATCGTCAGCACCTTGCATTTCTTTCCGACGATGTCTAGTGTGATGTAAAGTACGAAAGCAATGCTGTCAATAAGCATAATTGCGTTTGAAAAGATTCAAAAAATAAATTGATCCTTTTTAAGAGTGTGCAGGAATGTACTTCCCGTTTTACATTTTTTTGCGATGCAAACCGCTGAGGCCTAGTGAGTCAAATCCATCCGCTGTTGTCATAAGCTCGCCATAAGAAGATGAACGTAAGGATTTTCCATCGCCTGTTAGCTTACTTGTAGCAGTACCTTTTTAATAGCTACTAAAAATTTCCTGAAAATCGATTATATATTGTTTACGGGTTACTAAATACCCAACATACTCACTCGAAACAATTTTTCCCCGGGACAACTATTATTATTAGAAGCCTAAAATTTTCTCTTTGAGTTAATGAAATTGGCACGGTCATAATACCCGTTTATGGGAACTACATTCTTTAAAAGTTATTGATGTGGTAAATTGTAGGAAAACCTTTCGAAAAGTTGACATATAATGGAAATAGAGGAAATATTGATTAACAATTTGTTTTCAAAAGTAAGTATCGCACAAACAATCATAATATTTTGAATAACAATACATGGTACAGTTTTGGAGTTTGTTTGGGCAGTGACATGGGCACCATAGTCCCCTCCCCTTGACAATGCATATGATTTAAAAAATCAAATAAATATAAACGCTTCAAAATATTATTTGTGAACTTTTTAGCCTTATAAAATTAATGCGAATATAAAAAATGTTAGAATTTTAAACCTCACAGAGTTTGTATTATTGAAATATTTTATGAAGAATTTAAACTCCTAAAAAGAATACACAATTTGTTGATTTGCTGTTTTAGCATGGAATTGTGTTTCAATCCACATACAGAAACTGGAAGTTGGGTTTCAATAAAATTATAAAGTTTACATAATTAAATAAATAAAATTAGTTATTACTATTTAGAAATTGAAATAAAAACTGAGCTTTTCGCATGGTTCCCGCTCTTAACACTGCCCGCAGGGAAAGAAAGCTGTGGGGGGCGCAGGCAACGGGGCTCGGGTCAAGGCGTGGGGCGGGGCGGGGCGCCTACTTGTTGCAGGGCTTGCTGTTTGCAGGACTACCTCCCTGTTCAAACAGCGGCGCGGGCTTAGCTAACAATAACAAGAGCGTAATCTCTGCGCGCGCGGCGGCAGGGGCGTTGGGGTTGGCGTGGGTGAGGGCGGGGACAGGGGCGGGGGGGGCGTGGGCGTTGGCGAGAGCGTGGGCAAGCGCAAGGGCAACAGCGGGGGCGAGGGTGGCGACGGCGGGGCGGCGGCAGGGGCAGCGGGGGCGGCGCCGGGGGGCGGGGGTGGGGGGGCGGGGCTGGGGGTGGAGGGCGGGGCTGGGGTTGGGGGCGTGGGCGTTGGCGAGAGCGTGGGCGGGGGCGAGGGCGGCGGCGGGGGCGAGGGTGGCGACGGCGGGGCGGCGGCAGGGGCGGCGGGGGCGGCGCCGGGGGGCGGGTCTGGGGGTGGGGGCAAGGCAGCTGTAGCGCTGCGGACTCCGTGCGGCAGACCGACAGCCCTCCAGGATGTTGCAAATGGCTGGAGTCAGAGCCGGTTTGAACTTCCGCGACAAAAGTTCGGTGGGGTTGGGGGAGGCTTTGTCACTCACGAAACCAATTTACGAAGCAAGTATAATTGTCTCTATTGCCATGCATGTAAACGACACTATATATTTTCTCTTTTTTTTTACTTTAATAATACCATTTCTGCAAAGTTACTTTAATCAGTTAATACATTTTCTTGTCCTTCTATTGTTAAATTAGTCTTATTAAAACAATACAGAAATAATGTCCGTTGAATAACTAAAATAATGCTACACAATGAGACTGATGACGCACACGAATTTTATTACCGATAGAAACAATAAAGTTTAAGTAATTTGACCGTCTTAGATTAGCTCTGACTGCAGCATCTCTGTCCGGGAGGTGCTAGTTTTGAGTCCCGGCGGTGGCAGGATTTTCGACACTATCCACAAAGCTAGGTGGAATTCGGCTGCTATCTAGAGAAGAATTCTAGCGGCTGACTGCTCTGATCGGGAGTTTTCCGTCGTTTCTCCAATCAACACCAGGCGGATGCACGAGCACCCTCCCAAACGATTGGGCCACGGACCGCACAGAATCTTTCCTTCCTGTGACTTGTGCTATTATCTTCCCTTACGTATACGCACTGCAACTAACATGCACTACACTACCATACGCGTCGGGATCCTTAGAGGGCTTGTCCTCGCTGGGATGGAGGACGAGGAGGAAATCCCTCCCGAGCAGACGTTTAGGTCGGCGACGGATCTCACCACGCAGTAGGGAGGATCGCCACCTATGATTTTTTATAAAAACATCGATATTTTAAAGTCTATTTTTAACATGGATTTTTTGTGCTTGATGCTTATATGTTTTAGGAAAATCACGGGATCGGTCAATTAATGTATTATACTAGTTTGCCAACGTTTCGGAATATTTTATTCCATCATCAGGGCTTACTAATAGATATAATGGTCAACCATAATGTATCTCCACGGCACAACTCCAATACAGAGTTGCTGAAGCACCCACGTCCATAGCAGGTCCGACCATGGCCACGGCCCGAAAGAAAGTGAATGAAAAAGTTGAATGAAATAGGTTTTTCATTCACTTTCTTTCGGGCCGTGGCCATGGTCGGACCTGCTATGGACGTGGGTGCTTCAGCAACTCTGTATTGGAGTTGTGCCGTGGAGATACATTATGGTTGACCATTATATCTATTAGTAAGCCCTGATGATGGAATAAAATATTCCGAAACGTTGGCAAACTAGTATAATACATTAATTGACCGATCCCGTGATTTTCCTACTACTATTAACGGTCGTGATTTCTACAATGGTTTTTGATGTTTTGTTTGTAAAAGGATGTTTTGTTTGGAAATGTCTCGTACTCACAATTTCGTAAAAGTTAAAACATGAAATAATAACTGTTACTACCTCTGTCAGTTTGTGTGTTCGAAAAGAACGCTGCTTATGTTTCCTTCATCGAGCAGACTCTCTCTCGTCAGAGATTACTCCAATGCCCTTGTACTTTTTATTTCGTACATCGAGAGGAAGCCAATATGTGCGCCTTGGACAGAGGTCCTCCCTTTCTTAGGCGAAGTGAGGACTGACCCTTTGAGTTGACCCTGAGCGCTCAGGATTAGTTTCGTACATTGTTGTTATTACTTTTAAATTCGTTTTCAGTCCTATCTTTATTATACAGTGATAAGTATGGCCATTGTCAAATTCAATATTGTTGTGCACGGATTTATTATTAAAGATTACTAATCCAGGTATAAACATAGATGTATAAAAATATCGATGTTTGGTAACATCGATGTTTTGAGATCGATGTCGCATCACGAACTGGAGCGATCTGAGGGACAAGGGAGGGCGGGGTCTTACACATCATATCTGTTGTCAGCCAAAGAGCTTCAGACACCTATTTGCATCATAATATCGGGAATTTTAAATCCAGCCAGATACCAAAATTACCTCCTTACAAGACACTGAAACAGTCTTATTAAGCATTTGTTTTAAATATTTCATCTTGTACACCTTCGGGTTATTTTTGGTTAAAAACTTTGTACTACTTTCGAAATGTTTCTCAATACTTCTCGCTCTCCATGCAACATGGCGGCCAGCGTCTGGCCTGGATTTTCAAACAAAGTGCCCATGCTGTGGTCACGCGGTTCGTGACGCAAACTGGTGATGCGCAGAACCAGCTAAAATCGGTGCACCGGAGGAACCCACCCACGTATTTCCACCTTGCTGAGGGAGACGGTGAGGCTGCAAGAGGGCGTGGCGCTGGAGCGCGGAGGGCGGAAGGGCGGAAGGGCGGAAGGGCGGAAGGGCGGAAGGGCGGAAGGGCGGAAGGGCGGAAGGGCGGAAGGGCGAGTCCGCGGCGAGGTCGCAGGGCGCGCGGGGCAAGCGGCGCCGCCCGACTTGAGAACTTGTCTAAGCCCTTTAGCCCTCCTCCTTCCACCACTTTCGTGGAACGTCTCGTTTATTCACCCTCTGCATCTCTACTACGAAACAGACGAGGCGCCAGGGAAGATGGCGAATCAACTATCCTCACAGTGGAATAACACAATTATTGATTAGTTGAATAATCAAGTAGTGTATTAATAAGCCATTTCGATCTTTGATGATTTATTTGTTTTTTCTTTGTACTCTTAAACTGTAAACATAAACTTAATAGTTTAGCAAGGCCGGAATTGCTATCAATTTCCGAAGCAAATTCCTCTATCCTGCAAAGGTAGGTCAAACTGACACACCATTTACGTTCTCGATGCCTTACAAAGAAAACCAACTCATGGTGAATTAGAGGAGTCAAAACACACACAACACTCTTTGGTATGCCAACTATTATTTACTTTTATATTATTTATATCAAAACTTTGTGGGTTAAATTTTTCATCATCACACAAATGAACGACCTACTCAAATTTGAATAGATTATGCTCACTTCCTTACATATATCAAGGTAAATTTAGAAATAAAGAATTACATTTTACTAACCTATCGACAATAATTCTTGTTTTTAAAAATGTAGATCTGAATAAAACCCGTCCTAACTGCCTGACAAAATGTATTTATGTGTTCAAACAAACGATCAAATCATACATTGTATTATTAAAATAACACAAATTCGGTCGGAAATAGAATTTTTTAAAATACTGACGTACTTGAACAACTCGTTAGAAAAACTTTCTCAAAAGGATTGAGAATGCTCTCGGAAATGTTTGGAGGGCTAATAAATATTATTTGCAATCCTACAAATTTTATTAATAGACAAAGTGAATATTAATAAAACGACACACATAAATTGAAAATACAATCCATTTTATTACCGATTTTTTCACGAACATTAAAATCTTGGGAGAGAAATTTAGAAAACAATGAGTAATCTTTTACTAAGGTTATGAAATACAGGTATTACTAAAATGGATAAATGCTATCAGAGGAAAATTAAAAACTATTTTTGTTCTCTTTTTCTTCTAACTTTTATATCAACAAACTTATAAAATCTCCAACAAATAAATGCCAAACACAAAACAAAAAACACACCCGGTCGAGGTATCCAGTAAATTTATTCTAAGCAGAGGTCGTTCTAAGCAACTCTAATAAAATCGAAAGTTCCTTTTTACTCTCTTCTAGTTATAGATTTTACTAAATAGCATCTTGTAATACACCATTTTTCATCACTAAATAGCAAACTTAAGTGCCAATTACTTTAGAATATATTTGCATCCCGTGTTTTTACTTCTTGGTCGATCTTTCACTTATCTTGTAAGAAAAAAGTTCAACAAAATCGAAGAGCTTATTACTAAAGTGACATGAAACAATTTTTACTTTCTCACTATACAGTAGAGGGGAAGGTACGTAATGCTGCGCGAACAAATAGCGAATTTGCGGCAGAAAAATTCTTATTAGAGGAATCTGATAACGAGAAAGTGGATAAATCCAGATGCTTTTATAAAAAAAATCTCTAACACGTGGTGTAGCCAGTATCCATGTTTTGTGGGTCGCTGATACGGAAAAATCAAATGACGGCAACCCCGTCTAGCCGTCTGTGTGTCAATCTGCGAACAACGCTAGTGGTTTAATCGTTTAACAGGTTTTCTCCAAAAATGATATTCCCCAATAGATTTGGCTGATGTCACGCACGCTTAAATTTGAAACCGATATTGCGATTTTGGGAGGTACTTTGCATGAAGCCAGAGAGAAATTTTTCAAAGTTTTCAAAAAAAATGGCTCCGTCGATTTGATTAAATTTTGTTATTGTATAGTTTGAAGGATATTTAAGAGAATGGTGCAGGTCTCATATTCGTTAAGATGCCTGATTTTTCGATAATTGCAAAAGTTTGAAACTTTTTCGGCATCATCCGACAGCCTTCTAGATTTTGAAGTAAGGTCATATACAATATTTTGAAAATTTGAGAATTTTTCGCGTGATTTTTCGTGAAAATCCGGGGAAGAAAATACGTGCTGTTTTAGTCCCACTAGTTCAAGAAGAAAAAGTATCCACATTGAGCCTTAGAGTTCACGTCAAGATTCAATGGTTATCGGGTATCGTTTAACGAGGGATAAACCATTTATAGCACAATATCTGGCAGAATTACGGAGAAACCTCATAAGAGTATATTGATACGTAAAACTACAAAACAAACGAAAATAGACCCTTTGAAAATAAGCTCTTCAATTGCATATGTATGGAATATGGAATCCAAATCTGGGGTACAGCCAGCAGAACAAACTTATCAATTCTTCAAAGGTTCCAGTCAAAAAATTCAAGAGTCATTTCATCAGCACCTTGGTACATGTCTAATGCAGCACTCCATCGAGACCTCAATATTCAAACAATTCAAGAGAAGATACAAGAAATTAGCCTAAACTACAATAAGCGCCTGGAAACCCATCGAAACCATCTAGCCCTAAACCTTTTAGACAATAGCCAAAAAATATCTAGCCTCAATAGAACCTCCCCTTCGCAATTTCCTTACCGCTTTAGTATTTGACATACATAACACAAAAATAATTCTCCGTTTTGTGTTATTATTCTAATATTTGTTTCTCTTTTCTGTTATAGTCCTTGTGCATTGATCCTGGAAAGTACCAATGGGGGACTTTTCTGCAAGTTATTGTTTCATTGATCATTGTATTTTATTTTGATATTGTATAAGCAATTAATTATCATATTTACTTATTATTTCGGAATGAAATAGTTTGTAAATTTTCATTGTGTAAATAAAATATATGCACAGATTCGAACACTACTGCCCAGGAAATAATACCCATCCCAACATGTGATCGGGGCGAACGAATCAGTCGATGGTCGTCGAGGTCGACCCCAGCCGGCGCGGGGCCGAGTGACCCGGTTCGAGAACAGAATCGTGCCGTCCACCGCAAATTGCTGCGATCGCCGTGCACGGCCCCATAAAATGGCGGGGCAACGCGAGTCGGCAGAAGTTCATGCCAGTAATCGGGAGACGGGTGCCGCGATGTGTGTTAATGTGAGCAGCCATCTGCATTGGAACACACTGCCAAAGCAGATGGACAAAATGTGTTACACTGAAATCACATCACATGTTTTTTGTATGCGAAAAATAAACAGAGTCCTTCATGGATCAAATTGTCAGCTTGGCGAAATGTTATTCGCTAATAAAAATTAACATTGTTGTTAATTCCCGAATTAAGTTAGTAACAAATATCACATATCCTAGTACGTAAAAACTCTAAGCATTAACTTAAAATTACGTAAAGTACTTTCTAATTTGGCTCAGCATTATTTAAAGGACATTCAGAATATTGAGAAATTTGAATCCTACAAAAATTTACTGCTGTTGAAGTTGGTACCACTATGTAGATTGGTAAAATCATATTTATGTATGGTAAATTATAATAAAAGCTCTTAAAGTAATTAAATTATTTATGAAGAGAAACTTATTTTCATACACACATGTACATAAGCAGGAGTCATGAGACCAAAACGATGATTCAAAGCTTATTTTCTGCGTGAACTGCGCGAAGATATCTAAAAACATTCATTACCCTTTGTATTTGTCTTTGTGATACCTATTAAATGCTCCAAAGAGCAACACGATTCGTCTCACCTAAGGTAAGAAAATAAATAGTTAACTATTAAGTGTTAATTCAGGCTTCGGCCGCAGGGCGTGAGAAGCGCCACCGTACAAAATATCCACCGAAACCGATTCCGGAGAACATAATAGTGGACACACATATTAGATAATGTTCACTCACATGTCTAACAGTTAATGTTCACTGTCAGGATGTCATTAAATTTAATTTAAATGAATGTATTGTACTTGAAACTATAATTATTTTGTACATTAAGAAGAGTTTAATATACAAGTACATTAAATTAAACGCTTAAATTATGAGTGTAGATTTAATAAAGAAGTTCTACCGTCACTTCTGCCTCTCATCATTCATTGAGGATTATATTTGACTGAATGATTAGACATTCCGGGCGCGTCAACTGCTAGTGTAATGGACTGTGGTTCCGTAAGTGTAATGGAAATTTTTTCTCTGATGGCGGCGGTGATCTTCCACCATGGATGGTGAGATCCGGTGCTGACCTCCCGTCGATTAGTAGGGTTTTCCTCAACCAGGTATTTCCCACCAGCGGGGCACCACACCGGCTGGGACAAGTTCAAAGTCCCCGACCGGTCTCCCGGCATGTGCGGTAGTGTAGTATATGTTATTGTAAGTGTGTGTGAGTGGGCGAGAGGATAGGACAAGAAAGAGGAAGGAAAGATCATGCGCGATCCGCGGCCCGTTTGCTAGAGTACTGGCTCGGTATTCGCCTGGTATTGATCGGAGAAACCACGGAAAACTACAGTGTCGAAAATCCTGCCACCTTGGGGCCTCGAAACTAGAACCTCCCAGTCAGAGGCACTGCAATGACATCAGTTGATGCCCTGAGCCACCTCTCCCGGTCCAGAGAAATATAATTCTGTCCAGATTGTCCAAGGATTATTTCGCGCGCTAGAATTGTGACACGACACACTAACAATCTTTTGCCCGTGAATAATAATAACGAAGTTAATTTTATTGCACTCGGATTGTTTTTTTCTCGGAGGAGGGATCAAATGTTATCGTTCACATATGGGAACACATTTGAACATGCAACAAATTCATATAAATGGAGAGCGGATTCAAAATAATTGGAACGTTTTTTCTTGAATAGCCTTGTACCCACCTGACCAACTAGACTTCCCTTTGTTCAATCACTTTCACAGCCTCTCACAGTGCCGTCGGAAACTGTTCGAGCGGGTGGGTGCGAGTGCGGGTGCGAAGGGGGGAGTGGGGGAGGGGGGCGGGGGGCGGGGGGCGGGGGGGAACAGGCGTGGCGAAATCGCGACTTCGTCAATTGTTTCCGGCAATACGCAAACACTGCGTAGCTGCGGAACAGCCGTAACATGGAACTTAGCCGCAAACGGGGACAAGATGTGATTGACTTGCGAACTGTGCACAATCCATGGCGAAAAAACAAACGCGACTCGTGCATCTGGTACTTAATCGCTGACACGAGAAAAAGAAGTACTAGAAGAGGAAAATAGGAGAAGATAATTGAATAAAGCACGTAACTGACTACTTCACCTCCTACGATAAGAGTTAATTAAACACTAAGTTTACAGACTGGGCGCTTGTAGCCTAGTATATTGTTTAAAAAAACAAATAAATACGCCACATCATTTTTGAAAATATAAAACACAATTACAAATTTGTAAAATATCGAAATAATGATATTATATTGAAACATAATCTTTTTAATTAATAAGTGGATACATAAATAAAACTCACGATAATCTGCAAATAAAATGGATTGTCGCGATTTTTGTGAGTAAGTTTGCAATATTTTCGTTATAATAGCGAAAGGGAAGAACAGCACATCGTCCAATTGGCAGATAATTTCTGTTGAATGCAAAAATCACTTCCCGCAATGACAGGGCTTCGTTCAAAACTCCTGTTCCTCCATGTGAGATTGCGCGGATTCGTTTATTTGCTCATTTTTACACGAGAGAGAGCCTGTATAATTAGCCTCCATCGAAAGGTCAGATGAGGGTTTAATTAACAGTGCTCCTATTAATTGATGTTCATTTGAAACGCGTCAGAGAGGGAGGTAAACACTGAACAGGCGAACTGAACCGAAGGGCGCGCCAGTAGTGAACGTTATGTAGTCATTCCATTGTCATGTAGTAAGCACCTTGACAGTTTTTGAGATCGTATGAGTGTCAGGTGGAAAATGAAAACTCAAGTGTCTCGGCCATTTGGTGTTGCCTTAGAACACAGTGCGTAGAGAACACATTCATAAACGCTTATCATTTAGGATTGTTATTTAATACTATTTACCTGTCAAGCAAACCGCGCAAAAGTACGCGACTGCCATGTTTAGGTCAAGCTTAACCCTCAAGATAAGAAGTAATTAGTGCTCCAACCGAAAAATTGATATTCTCTTTCGAAGAAAGTTCAAAAGGCTCTAGAACGCATTAAAAACATTCTCTCTTGTCACGTAGACACCAATCATCAGTTCCAATACTTCGTAGACAATAATGCTCCTAACGTAAAAATTGTTTCTACTACAAATATATTACAATAATTAATGTGCAGGTTTCTGTGTACTATTTTATAAATCATTCATCCTTTAATAACTATCAATATTGACACGTAAAACGTTCATTAGTCTCGTAAGTATAGTGCATGTTAGCCGGAGGTTGTGGCTACATCCCTGGAACGCGCGGTTCAAGGTCACAAGAAATAGGGGCACTGTCATCCAATCGGGAGCTTCAATACTAAAACCTAAAGTCGTAACGATGCTGGCGACTGGATGTCAGTGTCCTCCCTCTTCTGCCAGTTCGTGACCTTCAAGAGACATTGTTTTCGATCCGAGTATAGTCTCATTAGTGTAGTGAATGTTTTATTCCGGAAGGTGGTGGGAGTCCCTTGGTGAGACTGTACCGACCAACACGTTCGCTTGCGGGGGGGAGGGGTCGTTGCCTCTCCAGGTATCTCCCACAATCGGGGCACCGCCCCCCCACGAGCTAGGGCGAGCTGTAACTTCTCGACAGGTCTCATGACAAGTGTATTAGTGTAGTATGTGCAGTGCCTGTACATAAGGTGCGAGAATAGTGATGTCGTGGTAGCGAAATGACAAAACAGACAGGAGCTATATTTACAAATCTGTTTATTTATAATATTTACACTATTTACAGCTCTGGGGTTACGTTCGTAATTTACCTCCGTGACTCCCACGCACACTGCTCCCCGTCCCCAGGCTAGAGCATTCTCCAACCCAGACGCTTTACCGCGCCGGTGCCCAGACACCCAGTGCTACGCACTCGCAGTGTCACGAGGAATACACCTCCGCTTTCCGGGGCAGGAGTTGCGTCCGCGCGCAAGGCAATCTAAACACGAACTCCCTCTCTCTCTCTCTTCTCCTCTACGTTAACTTATCATAGCGGTCACGTGATCCTCCACTCCGTAGCCTTTCTGAGGAGCGCGGGTGGCTTCTGGGACCACATGCCCTTCTCATCAGGGGTCAGTCTCCAGTGCCCTCCCCGCCTTGCGTCTTGGGGATCACAGCTCTACCTTCAGTTGGGCTTGTTACTCGCCGCCTTTGTTCGTTCCCATGTGGCCGTCAGCCTCCGACACCTACTAAGAAAGTTCAAGGTCTGGCCGCCATGTGGTGACGTTACAATAAAACAAGGAAGAGGAAGGAAAGATCGTACACGGTCCGTGGCCCATTTGTCAAAGTACTGTTCCAGCATTTGCCTGGTATTTATCGAAAAAAACACGGAAAACTACCGATCAGAGCAGCCAGCCCATTGCTAAAATGCTCCTACAGAAAGCGGATGAATCCAACCTATCTACGTATCAAGTATCGGAAATTGGCTACCGTCTGGAGTCGAATCCGAGAACCTCCCGGACAGAGACTTCGCAGTGGCAACAGCCCTGAGCCATCGCAGCCCACTACCAATAAAATCGGTCGAGGCACCTCATGCATAACGCGCGCGTCGGTGGCCCTGGGCGCCGGGGGCTGTTCGTCGGAGTCATTCGCCGCGCGAGGCCCGGCCACCTCAGACAGCTCGGCGGCCGCCCCGTTTACTCTGAGCGGAGCAACAAACAGCGCCGGCTGCGAGAGCCGGAAGACCAAGTGTTTGCAGGCAGCCTGCAAACAGAACGGGACCGGCTCGCCGATGGCACAGTTCGTTCGGAGAAGAGACTCCGATTGCTACGAGTGTTTAAAATGTCCAACGCTGGATTTGAGGAATATTGAATATTTGAGCGGTAGAGAAGTTTGGTTAGTGTTGGGAAAGTACATGTAGTTGAAAGATTGATGTGAATGAACGCTGTGAATGAAAGACCGGAAATGAAGCGTTGATGACCGTTTCGGGTACCGAAGAAGGTGCATTTTGAACAAAAGCTAACAAGGGAGCATCAAGATTGATCTTGATTGATTAATTAGCAATTCTGGGCACATCAACTGATAAGATCATTAGTCCCGTAAGTGTAGGGCGTTTTATTTCCTCGGGAGGTGGGGTGATTTTCCCCCGCTGGATGGTGAGTTCTGGCGTCGACCAACCGTCAGCTGGCTTTACTCAACCAAGTATCTCTCAACAGAGGGAACCTCGCCAGTCGAGACAAGTTCTAAGCTCCTGGTCGATCTCCTAACATGTGTGTTAGTGCATGAAAATGTAAGTGTGTGAAAGTAAGAAGTGAGAATAGGTCAAGGAAGAAGAAGAAGAAGGAAAGATCACGCACTGTCTGTGGCCCATTTGTTAGGGTACCCTCCGGAATTCGCCTGATGTTAATCGGAGAAACCATGGAAAACTACCGTTCAGAGCAACCCGCAGCTAGAATTCTCCTCCAGACAGCGACAGAACTCGACCCAGCTTTTTAGGGGTCATCGAGGTTTAGTAAACCCGAAACGTGTGTAAATGTAGTCCTTGGTGACAAGTTCACGTATCGAGAGGCACAATGGCGAGGATTGGGCATTGGGCACAATGACATTCGAAAAAAAAAAGAAAACTCGTAAAAACCTCCCGTGAATGTTGATCGCCCAGGTAACTCGACTCAGCAAGCAAGCTGACTGGTGGCACAGTGGGCAATTAGGCCAACTCACGAGCTCTATACCTGTATTTCTTGTTCGCATTCAGAGAGCGGTAACGTTATGCCATCTTGTTATTTTCTTTCTAGCTACTTACACTTTTTCACATTAATGTTATTTTTCAAGGTACGGAAACAGCATTTAAATTTAGGAAGCAATACATGAGAGAATTAGGACTGCTGAGCTGCGGTAGTATGTGCAGAAAATTGTAATTGGGGCCTACACACCTCACGAATTGATTGATTTTTTCGTGTTTCCGGGCACGTCAACTGCTTTGTTCATTAGTACAGTTAGTGTAGTGCATGCTTTTTTTCTCTCGGGAGATGGCGGCGATCTTCCCCCGCTGGATGGCGAGATCCGGCGCCGACATACCGTCGGATAGTGGGGTTTTTCCCTAACCAGGACGCTCCCATCAGCGAGGCACCGCTCCAGCCGGGACAAGCTCTAAGCCCCCGACCGGTCTCCCGGATTATGTGGTAGTGTAGTGCATGTTAGTGTGTGTGTAAGGGGAGAGGATAAGACAAGGAAGAGAAAGGAAAGATCGCGCGCGGTCCGTGGCCCGTTTGGAAAAGTACTACTCCGGCATTCACCTGGTGTTGATCAGAGAAACCACGGAAAACTAACGATCAGAGCAGCCGGTCGCTGGAATTCTCCTCCAGACAGCGACTGAATTCGACCTAGCTGAAAAGCTAGTGTCGAAAATCCTGCCGCCATGGGGAATGGGAACCTAGGACCTTCCGGTCAGATAGTGGGCGACATCAGTTGATGTACTGAGCAACCGCTCCCGGTGACACACCTAATGAAGATGCTGACAGTCAAGTCGCAGGACATTTTTAGAGAATTTGACGATACTCGAAAATGATTATTCGTTAGTGACTGAGGAGGCATCAACCACAAAGTATATTACAATACAATTTAATATAAAGAATAAACAGCCATACACGTGTTTCTGGACCAACAATTATCAAATATTCAATGGTTCCAAGTATCATGGAATAAACACGTAGGACTTCATTCGGCGCCATCTTGTATTTCGTGGAGACTTTTGCCTCATGTTCTACTAATACGCATGTGCGTATTCAGCATGAAAGGATACCTTCTGACAGACGTGCCACACTTCACAGCCCTGGATGTCTTCTTGTGGCTCTGAGAAGCGTCGAGACCCTTCCGCTACCTGGATGAGAATTCAAAAGGCTGATCCGATTCGTCGTTTCCTCTATCAATTCCAGGAGAACGTTCGAAAAGTACATTAAAACAACGGTCATTAACAAAATGCGTAACAAACTGCGTTCACTTCCTCATCATTTCCCTACTTCCCTTCTTAGCGAACTAGATCATCCCCCATTCTTTCTGACCCAGAGATGAAATTGCAGTACATAAAACGCGAGAATATTTAACCAAATCTCATAGGGTTATAGCACCAGTGAAAGGAGATACGTAATTTGATAAGACTTATCGTCAATCGTTCTCAGGCATTTTGAATGCAAAACACTCGATTTTTGAATGCGTTCTCAATAAAGACAACGATTCTAGACTTCTAAAGTTCAAAAAAGGAAATAACAAAAATGTTTTGAATTCATTCTACGTTTTCTTCTTTCTCTGGTTCCAAGCAATGTCCACACTGCGGTTGAAGGCTTCAGCACAAATGCGATGTGCGAGTGTAAATAATGGTGTTATTTGTTTTTTGTATGTCTGCTTTTAATTTCTTATCATACATGTACGTGTATGGTTTGGCCCGATTTAGCAGAGTATTACGATCATTCAAAATTAAACAAAAACAAAATATTTAAATTTTAAAACTAGTAAAAAATGTTTGTAATACTATTCAACTTCATAGTTCCCGTGAAGGACTCAATCCACTTGCTGAAATATAGACAGAATATTTTTTTGAAGTGGAAATATTTTGTTTTTAATTTCTGATTTTATGACTGTGTTATTAATATTTAAATTAGATTATTTTGAATTTGGTCCTATTCATATTTATAGACAGTCAAATTATTAATTATTGTGAACAAAACGACAAATTCGGTAAATAATTTTATCCTGGTAATTAACAAATATTAATACGTAATGACTAACCGCAGAACCCTCTTTCTACTATTTAGGATGAGCACCAAAATCCCCTGTCATTACGTTATAATAAATGAAAAATGAAACTATCTCGATAATAACACATGACTTTTCTTTTATTTTGTAGTACCTAATGATGGGAGCAAGATAGGTTGTTATATTGAAAAATAAGAAAATATTTTAGATAAATGAAGACAAATAAAATAAATACATATAAATAAAAGAATGTTCAGCGGCAACTTAAATTAGTTCCGGTAAAAGCTATTGATAAAACTAGTCACTGCATTTTATATATGCGTTCCAGAAAATAAGCAATATTTAGAACTGCATCACACAATTTTATATTAAAATGGACAGAAAATAATATAGCTGTGAATAAAGTACTTCCGTAATTTCATTCTATTGAAATGAGATCTTGGGGAGGATAATACAAACATGCAGTGGGCAGAAGTAATGATATTCGAATTAACTACGTTTCACACGAAATAAATTACAATTTTGTGTCCTCTATTTTCAGCAAATATTTCACACGAAACTGTACGATTACTCGTTTATCCTCTTTTCTACCTAATCTCTCCAATATAATGTATAATTTTATGAAGCATAACAATGTATCATCGGCATTGGGAGCGCGAGATTTATTTTGCAAAATCAGGATTTCACACTTTGCCTTTGGATTTAATTATACGAGGGAAAGTCCATCAGTATCTAGACTCGATATTTATAATCGATTTCAACGTAGAAAATTTACAATGCCTTTTTCAACAAAGTCACCACGTTTTCGATACATTTGATACAACATAGCACCAGCTTTCCGATATAATCAGAAAAAATAATTTTGGATTCGGCAGCAAGCCATGTGTTCTGCTCAGTCGCCTTACATGTAGGTTGGAGGCAAATCTTAGTCGTCTTCAAGCATCTTTAAGTGGACCAAACACATGGTGAATAGACGTAGTTGACGGTCCACATGGAGTAGTCGGACCGGGAGCGGTGTCTCAGTTCATCAACTGATGTCACTGTAGTGCCTCTGACCGGGAGGTCCGAAGTTCGAGTCCTGACGGCGGCACGATTTTCGACACTAGCTTTTCAGCTAGGTCGAATTCAGTCGCTGTCTGGAAGAGAATTCTAGCGGCCGGCTGCTCTGACCGGTAGTTTTCCGTGGTTTCCCCGATCAACACCAGGCAAATGCCGGAGCAGTATCATGACAAACGGGCCACGGACCGCGCGCGAACTTTTCTTCCTCTTCCCCGTCTTATCCTCTGCCCTCACTACCACATATTCCGGGAGATCGGTTGGGAGCTTAGAGCTTGTCCCGGCTGGGCGGTGCCCCGCTGGTGGGAGAGTTAGAGGGAAACCCCACTAGCCGACGGTAGGTCGGCGCCGGATCTCGCCATCCAGCGGGGGAAGATCACCACCATCTCCCGCGAAGAAACATGCACTACACAAACGGGACTAATGACCAAAGCAGTTGACGCGCCCGAAAACACGAAAAAGTCAATCAAACAATCAATCTAGCTAGTCGAGCTAGTCTTCAAGCTATGTGTCGGCCCTCTGCATGTCAGATCAATTCTAAGCAGGCTTTAACTGACAATGTTAGTGTCACTCTCTTCGAACTAAGGCAGGCATGCTACCCAGAGGCTTGTGCTTATGGCGACATTAAGTGGGACACGGCTGCAATACAAGTTCCTCGTGCCTATCCTTTAAAGTTACACTTGCCGCGTATCCGAACCTCGAGGCGTGATTGTAGAAGCGCGCCCTCCGCGGGCTGTCTCCCTGGATGTCGCTTGGGCCTTGATTATTGTGCGGGACGGCCACCGCGCTGGGAGGAGCCGGCTCATCTACGGACCCCCTCCCCCACGCCCACTCCGGGTCTTCGCGGCTCCGGGGCTCCGGGCCCATTGAGGCGCGACGCCCCGTGCCCCCGCCCACCCGCGCTCCGGTTCACGGAGCGCCTCGGCGGAGTCGTCACTGCCAATTACGGCGCACGGCGCAATTAAATTAATTGCTCGCGCAGGGGTAAACACGGGCTGTCGGCCCCGCTCCGTTGGCCGCGGTGTCACTTGGCTGCGAACGCGGTGGGGTGGGGGGAGGGGGTAAGAAGAGGGAGGGGGTAGAGAAGAGTATGCTAGGAAACAGCGTGCGGGAGGTGAGCGTGGGTAATTAGAGGAGTGTGAACTTGTAAAGGAGATGTTTGTTTTCATAAAGGGAAGAGGTAGTGAGTGTACTCAGTTTTCTCACGTTAAACCCTATTAACTTCCTCGCGCACACAATATTAGAATGAGGAATGCAAACAGTTTGACTTATTTCAGAAACGTTAACCACTTTTTCAGATATTTCCTTTATTCCCCAGAAGTCTCTCAGATGAATTTTATTAGAATTTTGAATCTATCATCATTAACAATAACTTTCATACGTATTCCTCCTTGTCGATCTGATGGTGAAAAATGAATTATCGTCAGAGAACAATGGCACCTTAAGAAAGGCATCGGCGCGCGACCGCCATCGAAGGAAGCATTTAGCCGCCGCTTTCACTTGCAAGCATCCAAGAGGCGACGACCTAGCCACTCCGCTGGGACTTCGTCTACGTTTGGGGGCACATCGGAATCATCACAATAACAAGCAGCCACAATTATAGTCCAGCTCAACCACTATGTTCTGGTTCCCGTGTCAACGCCCATCCGCCCACACAGAGATCAATGCATTGAATTGATTGATGAGGAGATGTTGGTGAAACATCATTTGCGAGAACCCGCTTCACCTGACACGAATTCCTCATGTGTCGACCGGGAATTGAACCTCGGCCCCAGTGGTGGAATCAGCCTGATAGTTAAAACACGCCCCCCTGCGACTCCGATGCGATTTCCTATTGTCATTCCAATACAGCAGTTTCTTACACCCGAAATTTATAAATTAGAGTTCCGACTGTGGCGGATTTTCGACGGCAGCAAACAAGCGAAGTCGGGAGATGCTACTGCAATTCCAGAGGCAACCTGCTCTGACAAGTTGTTTCCAGTTTCCTCAGTTTATTTCGCGCCGAAAAATTGTATAAATAAATATTCGTAGCTTTTTTCTGATCCTAGACGCATGGGGACGCATGGGAAACTACATGAAAACATATGCAGAGTCTCTGAGGCCCTGCGCAATACGCCCTTGGAAAAATGCAAAAATTGTTCTTTATTCTTAATAATTTAATTTCCTAATAATTTCATTAAAAGTCAACTCTTAATGTTAAAGAAATTATTATTTAAATAACTGTCAATATGCCCTTAAAAGCCTTGCTTATGCATTGACGTAATAAATGAAATATCAGGACCTATCTATTAACTTCTGAATTTTTTCCTTTGCCAGTGACTAAAATGGAAATAGAAAAGTAGAAGAAAAATTACACAGGTGGCAAGCCCTCAGAAATGCCTGTGTGCCGAGTCAAAAGCGAGGTAAGAGTTGAAACCTCTGAGGCCCTGCATAAGCATCGTAGAGTTAACTACGTTTTGTTATACTACTATCGTACCGCGGAATGTGAACGTACGTGGTTTCCAAAGAAAGGAGACAATATGTGTTTGCACGTTTTGAAATCGACCATTCCCGCGCATAGCCTTTTTAACTGGACGAAATCTCCAGGGCGATGAGCTCCCGCCACGAATTGAGCCGTTGCGTCGCGCCGAGCAAACCGGTTCTCCAGCTGACTGTTACAAATGGCGGCCGGCGCTCAGTGCACCTCTCGCTCCACGGCCTTCGCCGCATGCTAATTCGTTTACGCAAATTAATCGCCGCTTAGCCCCGCCGGCCTATCCTGCTCCGAGGAGGTCCCTCTCCTTCTCCTTCAGGCCTCCAGCAGAGGGCTGGCAGCCCAGCGAAGCCGCACGATGGTCCGGATGGGAAAAAACCGAACAAAATGTTTGCCTTTCTTCTATATATCCTTTCTTGTGTAGATTGGTTGATTGTAATTCCGGACGCGTCAACTACTGAGGTCGTTAGTACCGTAGGTGTAGTGCATGTTTATCATCGGGGGTTGGCGGTGATCTTCCCTCACTGGATGGCGAGATCCGGCGCCGAACTACCATCGACTAGCGGGGTTTTCCTCAACCAGGTATTTCCCACCAGCGGGGCACCGCCCCAGCCGGGACAAGTTCTAAGTCGCCGACCGGTCATTCGGCATGTGTGGTAGTGTTTTGATCGGGGAAACCATGGAAAACTACCGATCGGAGCAGCCGGCCGCTAGAATTCTCCTCCAGACAACGACTGAATGCGATCTAGCTGAAATATCTAGTTTTTGAAATGTTAATCTCTCGCTTTTTTAAATTTGTTATTATTATTATTATTATTATTATTATTATTATTATTATTATTATTATTATTATTATTATTATTATTATTAATCTTTCAAATACTAATAGTTAAATTGTTGGGAAGGGATTCTGAAACTCAAGAAAGCGTGCGCAGATGCTTTTCTCCCCCATACGTCATATACAGTTTTGACTGTTTTTGACTAAATAAATAAATAAATAAATAAAATAAATGTGTTGTGGGTGTGAAAGGCAAGAGGAAGAGGCAAAGATGAGGTAGGGAAGATCGTGCGCGCCCCGGAACTCGCTTGTTAGAGTATTGCTCTGGCATCGGAGAAAAATTCAATCGGAGATTGGAAAACTATCGATCAGAGCAGCGGTCGATAGAATTGTGCTCCAGTCAACAGCTGAATTCGATCCTATTATGTAGCTAAAATCGATCTTCAGGGTTTCTCGAAGATACGTTTTTGAGCTTCCCGATACTGAAAAAAGTTTTGGAAATCATCAAAACAGCTCTAGCGTCTAAACCGCAAGCCGGGATCCGCTAGAGAAATTGTGGGGAAATCCGCAAACAAGCGATTTCCTCCTATTATACTCCGATCAATTTGATTATATTTGAGACTACGCAAATTTGTTAATTCTTAAAAAGATTGGAAGTACTTTACTTGATGCTCAAACTACACTTTTCAAAAACCTCTCAATTTTTTACTTTTCCAAGGGGTTTTTGATAAAAATAATTACACAGTGAGCTGCATTTTAAGGAATTTATGGAATAAGTTTTTGAGAATATGCCTACAATTTTAGAAGTACATATAGTTCACTACATTTAATTTAAATACACGTAAATTGTATAACTGTTATGAGAAATTCGCAGAATCGGAAAACCTAACCGAGGCGCATTCTAATGGGTTTGCGGAATGCCGAAGTTATCCTCTGTGTGGTTGACAACTACAGAGACCGGCTGTTCGGATCACTAATTTCTGTGGTTTTCTGCCGTGAGTTCTAGATTAAATGTCGATACAATTTTTTTAACGGGCCTTGTTCCGCGCGCTTTCCTTCCTCATCTTAATATAGACCTCTATATTAAAAGTTAACTGGCACACGGGGGTAGGAAATGAAACCTTATTCACAAACGTATTCTCTTTCTGTTTTTAAATACTGTACTTTAATGGTGGCTGGCCTCAAATAAAAAAAATTAACAGTATACTACAAAATTAGAAATGCTGAGAATTGTGGACCCTCAAATCAGGTGAATATAAGAACGTTCGAGTTCTTAAAAATAATCCATGTTTGTGGGTCTTCTACACAATAGTGGTAAAACAATGAAAATACAGCGTCAAAATTGAAACTTCACAATTTCCTTTTTTTTTTCAATATTAAACAAAATAATTTTGTCCGTGTTTTGTTTATTTTGTACCACTGTCCTCAGGCGACCGAATTAAGTGAAGGTAATGGGACTTTAATGTTTTGGAGCCGTTTCTTGGCGTATAAAAATTCCCCGCGGTAATAAATACTTTCAAGGAGGGACGTGATCACGGCACAGGGATCCTCCTGTCAAACTGATTGATATCTAACGAGAACTTGGAATTCTGAAAGGAAAACATTAGATCAGAGACTTCATGGTCTTAAAGGTATAACAATCAAGTCTCATTATCATTACTTGTGCGTTTGAAAGAATTCCTTTATAGATTTGTATATATCCGTATTTTCAAATACCATTTATTTTATGGAACGGTATTTCGAAGTACGCGAAGTTTACTAGTGGAACGCGGCGTCGCCTATGCTGTAAACTGTTTTGAAAGTGTTTTCATGTCTTTAATACTTCAGTTCTTTCATGGATAGCTTTGTTCAAATATGTTCTTACAGTATCTGGCATTGGACTTACCAATGAATCGTAGTAGCATGTTATAATCGTAGTAGTAATGTTATACGTCAGTTCAAAAATTCCCAACACCCAATGGTACATTACCTCCATACAGGATATGAATTGGTAATATTGCAATTTCAAAATTATAATGGCCGTAAAAATCCTTGCAG